>BHFT01042801.1:0-13289 GCA_004320025.1 Laticauda laticaudata
ACGACTCTCTAGTCGTATTGACTTTGGAAGTGTTAAATGAATATTAGGGGATTGTAAAGCTATAACAAGGAATGAATTAACAAAAGAAGATTTAAATCTACAAGCTTTTGGTGAACGCTTAGTTTTATTCTGGAAGACCCGTTAAGAAACGGCTCCAAGCTATTGGAAAGATAGGAGACATACGTGAGATGGTCGGCTTAGAAGATAAACACAAAGTTAAACAAAGAGACTTAAAACAAAAAAATATGTTATTTGAACAAAGACAGAACTGACAGATCTTTTGAAAATGCCAAGTTAACAAATAAGGTTAAGTATCTGGGGGATATATTTGACGGCAGAATGTAGACCACATATAAAGAAAATAATTAATTACTAAACTCAACAATAACAGATAATGCATACGATCACTTGAAGAAATGGGAAATTTTGCAACTGCTCCTTAATTAGGAGATCATGTTCTAATCAATCATAAAAGAATGTAAGTAGTCTTACCCTAGACATTTATTTCTCTATTCAGATTACTTATACCCAATTAGACTTGGAAAGCCATTGATTTTGAAGATTTAAATAATAGATTCTGTTAACGTTTATTACAAAGACAAGCATCTAATGGCTAAGTACCATAGAGGCGAGATAAAGTTAAAGCTTATTACAATAAGATGCTAGAATTAGAAAGGAGGTTTGGATTTGCCTAAATTGGAGAGAACTATTATCAGCTGCGAAGGCTTGATGTGGGGTCAAGACGATGGATAACAATTTAGAAAAACGAGTAGAGTTGTTGACATTAGTAAGGCCAGTGATTTACTGGTTGGGCTGGATATGCTTTTTAATATGGGTAAAGGGGACACTAAAAGCACAGGGGGTATTTTAGAAGAACATTATTAACGAGAGTCTTTTGGTTAATTGGAAAAGATTACAAAAACAATGTTATTTGAAATTCAGTTTGGTTATCGACGACTTGGAAGCATTTTCTATCCTATGATCTATAAAAGGAACAAACAGTTAGAGTATGGGAATTAGTTAGATTGAAATAGGGTGGACTTAAATACACGATCCCAAACTTCTAGAGGAACCAATGGATTTAAGCATGAATATATTGGCTTTTCATATTATGCGCAATACTTCAGATATGATGAAAGATCTTAAATGGGACAGGACTTATTTATGATAAACAGACTGATTTACGATAAGATATTGATCTTTGAGTACTGATGACCAAGTTGATTAAAAAATTATATGGTTATTTAACTGGAATTAACTTAGAAGAAGAAAATCGTTAAAGAGAACTTATGACCTGTTTGGGTCGGGACAAAATTTGTTGAGATTGGGATTTGATTTACGAGAAAATGGAACATCGTATAGGGTCTCAAGAAATTATAAAATGACAATGTCAACGTCCTATAAAAGAAAACTTGAATTATAAGATGTTTTTCAGGTGTGCACTTCCCCCGACAAGTCAATGCAGAATCTTTTAAGAATAATCTGAAATGTATGGAAATGTCAACCAGATACCCTGGACTCAACTAATCATTATGTGAGTGGATTTTGTCAGGAGGTTAAGAACAATGGGACTAAAACTTCACATCCATCGGGTCGTGGAAACAAATGACCATACCAGACCACACAGTCGATACCTTGAACAGGATGATTCTTATTGGAATCCTCTCACCTGGACAATATAATAAAGAACATTTGGACCATATATTGATTGTAAATGTAATTAACAGCGGCACTAGAGATTGTATTGCTAAAATTAGGCAAAGAACGAGGAAATACCACTACAGGAACGGAATTATTAAGAGAATATTAGAATGTGCTGGAGCATAGTAGCATAGCAAACATATTTGAAATTACGGAGCAAGAAATTAATATGCACAATTTTATGAACTAATATTATGGGATCTCTTTTTACCAATGGTGCAGATTCGATAAAGAGTAAGATAATAGACATATCATTCTAATACTTTATAAAGAGCTTTCTTTTTTTCTTTTTTTTTAGGGTAATCTTGTTATGATTATTTATTGTCTAATAGATAAGTGTTTTAAGTATTGATATCCTATAATTAATGGAAAGCAATTATAATATCAGTGATATGATGATCTAATACTAAATTTGTTAATGCAGATATAATTATCGACACTATAAAATGATGCAACAAAAATGATGAACCAACCGACACACCGGAAGGAATATATGAGAAATAAACTCGTATATTTATAGTTATGTATGTTAATGTTTGTTTGTTAAAAATAATTAAAATTCTTTCATAAAAAAAAAAAAATGAATGTATCAGGCATGAACCAATTGGAAGTTATGTAATCTATATTGAATGCTATATCTCAAGCTTATTACACTGATAGCTTAAATAAAGAGTATTGAATAGGACAAAAATTAGACCTATAAAGGACTTTATTATATATATATCATATACTATATATATACTAATATAATATAAGTACTAATAATATATATATAGTATATATATATTATATATGTTTTTTTAAGCTCTCGCAGGGCGTCACTCTACATTTGTGCTGCTTTAGTTCCTATCGGTATTATCGCCACGTCATTGTAGTTCTGTTAAAGTTGATAGCTCATTCGTGTCTTGTTAAGTTGTAGCAAACGTTTCAGCAGAATCTCATTGCCTCATCAGCTTCTGTATGGAAGTTGTGTCTCACAGTCCTCTGTTTGGAATTTGAAACAGAGGGAACTGTTGACACACTTCCATACAGAAGCCTAGATAGATGCAGATTTGGATTCTGCTGAAAAGTTGCTACAACTTTAACAAGAACTACAATGAGCTACAAACTTTAACAAGAACCTACAACGACGTAGGAGTAACTACCACGGAAGAAAGCACTAAAACAGCACAAATTGTAAAGTAACCCGCGGAGTCCTGAAAAAAAATAATATATATATATAATATATATACTCATTTTGTCTTTTGAGGGTTTTCCGCGAGTTTTGTATGTGGATCTTTGGTCTATGCCTAGATACCTTCCAATTTACGCGGGAGAAAAACGTCCGAATAACCAAAGATCCATATATATCATATATATTATTACTATATTATATTATATTATTATTATAGATACTACTATATATGCGGCCCACTTCCCGACTGTCTGCTATCCTCCGGCGTCAGACTGCCACGAAAGACTCCCCAGCAATGAACCTATATAGTATATAGTATACTATCAATAGTATAATATAATTTTCCCACCCACCCAGCACAGATAAATTCGTGGCGAGAATAATTACCAGACAAACGCCTGGCACATAAGAACACATATAAAAGATCCTGAACTTGCACCCTGACTGAAGTATTGTGACAAGCCAATGGCTTCCAACAAAAACAAGATTTCACCAGCTTGATCCACAAACACACCAAGACATGACAGAGACATAGAGACCAACAGACCTTGGAACAGCTGTTCCTTGCCCTATATTAAGAAAGGTTACTAAGATAAAATCCAAGTTAAGATCTAACAGGCATCACATCAAGCATGCCTTCAAAACAGACAAAAACAACATAGGCAGCCTCCGCCCAATGAAAGGAACCCCAAGGAACAAAACTGGACCTGGAAAACCAGGCATATACGGAATTCCATGCTACATCATGCCAGGCCCACATACATTGGACAGACCAAATAGCGAAGAATAGTGACCCGCCTACGATGAACTCACAAACTGCAGTGTAAAAAAGCTGGACACAACCTCCTCCTAGGTTCAAGCACCATGAAAACACAGGTACAACATCAGACTATCAATGGCACCAAAGCCGCACTATGAGAAACCCCAGGCACAGAATCCATCAGAAGAAGCCATAGAGATTTGAAAAAAGACACGGACAGCAATTGAATAGAGAGATAGAATTCAGTGAAGACTGTCAATCATTGGAAGCCTGCACTAATCAATAGAAAGATCTCCACACCACCAAAACAGACAAAACACCTGAGTGCACAAGACAGACTCCCTTGATGCTCCAACTCAAACCCCCGCCACAGGCACCCAGGGGAACCCAGGACTTGCTGATGAAGGCAGCAGGTCCTTCACACGAAGCAAGCTGCATTGAAAGCCTCCACACAAGAACAGGTGCTGCCCAGCCAATCAAGCCACAAAACAGACAGAAGAACCAGAAACACCAATCAAGTCAAATCCAAGTCAAATGAAACACAGACCAGTTAATAGCCAATCAGAATAGGACAGCCTTCAAATTTGAAACAGAGGAATACTGTGAGAACATTTCAATACAGAAGCCCTGATTGATGGCAGATGAGATTCTGCGAAAACGTTGCTAACACATTTAACAAGACTACAAGGCTACTTTATAGAACTACAATGACGTGGATAATACCTGAAGGAAGCTAAACAGCCACCATTAATGTATATATATGCTATATATATATATTATATACATATATATATATATATATAATAGTATATATATATATATATATTTATATATTATATTTGTTTTTTTTAAGCTCTCGCGAGGACTTACATTAATTGTGCTGTTTTAGCTTCCTTGGGTTATATATCCACGTCATTGTAGTGTGTTTAATTGATTGCTCTGTGTAGTTCTGTTAAAGTGTGTATTCTTGTAGCAACGTATTCAGCAGACTCTCATCTGCCATCATCAGGTTGCTGATGAAGTGTCGTTTCACTTCCTCTGTTTCAAATTTGGGCCTGGTCTATTCTCGATTGCTATTACCTGGGTCTGTGTTCATTGGATTGGAGTTTGATTGATTGGTTGTTTTTGAGTTTCTTCTGTCTGTTTTGTGGCTATTGATTCGGCGTGGCAGCACTCATGTTCTTTTTGTATGAGGCTTTCAATGCTGCTGATGGGCTTCGTATGTGAAAGGGACGCTGCTTACTTCATCAGCAAGCTGGGTTTCACCCTGGGTGCCTGATGTTGGGGGAGGTGTTTGAGTTCGGAGAATCACCAGGGAGTCTGTCTAGTGTTCAGGGTTGTAGGGGGTGTTTGAGTTGGAGCATCAAAGAGGGAGTCTGTCTTCGTGCTCAGTGTTTGTCTGTTTGTTCGGTATGGAGATCTTTCTATTTGAGAAGTGCAGGCTTCCAGGCGATTGACAGTCTGCTGGAATCATCTCTTCTATTCATTCTTTAGATATATATATATATATTATTCTCTATGTGTGTTAGAGTGAGCTGAAATATATAGCTCATCCGTATCGCGCATCATCCCGCACTCGTGGCAACATAGACGCAGGGTTATGTTCGACTGAGTGGCGGCTGACATTGAAAGTTGATGTTGTGACTGTGGTTTTCACGTGTTGGACTGGGTGAGCTTATGAGGTGTGTTCCAGTTTTTTACTAGCTTTTTGGTGTGTTACAGTCTACGGCGGGTACCATTTATTCTTCTAGTTGGTCTGTCAATGTATGTGGCCGGGCATTGATGTACAAGGGGATTTCGTATATGCCTTGGTTTTCCAGGTCAATTTTGTCTTGGGGTTCTCAGATGGCTTCTATTTTTTTGTCTGCTTTTGAAGGGCAGTCTTGATGTCGATCGCCTGTGTAGGTTCTTTACTGATTTTGATCTGCTTAGCTAACCTCTTACTGTTTAGGGCAGACAGCTGTTCCAATAGGATCTTGTTGGTCTTCTAAGGTCTTGTTTATGTTTTGGTGTGTTTTCCTGTGCGACTCAAGTGGTGAATTTTTGTTTTTGTGAAGCATTGGCTGTCAATACTTCAGTCCAGGTTGCATTAGTTCAGTCTTTATATGATGTCTTGTTCTGCCAGGTCTCGTTTGGTATCTGGTATTAGTGTCTTCTCCACAGAAATTTATCATGTGTGAGCGTGGTGGTGGGATTGGGCTTGAGGTATGCGGTTTGGTCAGTGGGTGTTTTCTTTTTGCGGATTATTGGTAAGTTGTCCCAGCTGGTGCATCTGTTCTTTGTAGTAGTAATCTAGGGAATGGTAGTTGTTTTTTTTATTTGTTATATTTCTGTTTCCATGGTGAATTGATTTTGGAGGGTGTGTATTGGTTAGGTGTGTTAGGAAATTGTTTAGGTTTTCTTTTCCATGGGACCAAATCACAAATGTGTTCATCGATGTATCTTAGCCATAGTTTGGGTTTGTGACAGATGTTGGGTGGCATTAGCAGGAGCTCTGGATTTCAATTCTATCAGAATGAAAGGTTTGCTCACAGATGGCGTCGAGTGACAGTGTAGATCCCATAGGGGCTCCTTCAATTTGCTCTTTTTCTTTTTCTTTTTTTTTTTCTTTTTTTCTTTACTTGTAATCTTTGCTCCTTGATGTATATGAATATGTTTTGTTGTTAGGCAGTGTTCTGTTATTCCATGATGTGTCTTTAGGCCTGAGTTGTTGGTATTTATTTTTGATTGATTCAAGAGTAAGTTCTTTATCGGACATTGAGTGAATAGTGAAAACCACGTCAAAAACTTACAAGCAGATCTTCTCTTTCGGACGTGTAGATCTTTGATTATTTCTAAGAGCTGAGTATGAGTTTTGTTAATTAAGTGGAATGCTTGCGGTTTTCAGCATGGGGCTTGTAGTTGTATTTGCTAAAGTTATTTTTAGCTAGTTTTGTAATTGTGCTCTGTGAGCTGACTAATGGGTCTGAGAGGCTATGCCTTTCTTTGTGTATTTTTGGTGAAGGCCGTATAATTTGGGGCATCTAGAAGATTGTCTCTTGGGACTGATCGTTCTGTTGGATTTTCTTGTGCTTATGTGAGCTGGGTAAATTTTCTTCTTGCGATAATTTTTACCAGATATGTGGTTGGTCTAGTGTTTATTAGGTTTTATGTGCGAGTCTTGGACGTAGGTCTTGTCAATTTTAGTCTTCATAGTCTTTTTCCATGTCATTACATACGTGGCTATTCCTTTGTCTGCTGGGACAGTATTTATTATGCTGTTATCATTCTTTCAGGGTTATGTTAATGCTGTGAATTTCATTTTTTTTGAATCTAACTTTCATCCAATCATAGAATACAGCTTAAACAACAGATTTGCTAGCACTACCCTGGAACTGGCCGCGCAGCTATACCTATATATATATATATAGCCACGATAGGATTAAAACAACTTACAATTGTGAGAGCTGAAACTGAAGCCTATCGTCATACTAGTATAACTAAAAAATTTAGAAAATGACAAGAAAATTCCCAGATAAACCACCACAACCTGAAACAATTAGTATACAACGTTTTCCAACAGCAGAACCATCAACAAAAACAGAAACAGATGATTACCGTTATCAAAGGATTTAATATGCCGATAGACCAAAAATCCCAACAGTCAAATCTAATGTGCAGTAGAAATTCCAGACCTAACCAAATTAATCTGATGAAGCTGACACGAATAAGGCACCAGGTCTACTAACATCTTTATGCACCACGAAACACAAAAAATAATTTTGCTAAAGATGAATTCACGCATTCTTACAAACCTGAAAAAGATCGTAAACAGCATACTAACTCTCCCACGAGACAAAGGAAATGCAAAAAAATTTAAGTAAAAATGTGCGGATTTATTTGTGAAATTGATATGAATAATAAGATATACTCGAATGACTGATGAACAATGTATTAAATTTTAAATATTTGATTGAAACATATGACAGAATATATACAATGGTAACTGATAGATTGCGAAGACTACAAAATGAAGTCACAAAACCATTTGTAAACCAACCAACACACTGTATGTATATATATGGAAGATGGTTTGATGTTTTTATGTTTTGTTTGTCTATGTTTGTCTTAAAAAACAATATTTTTTTTAAAAAAAGAAGCCAAGGATAAGCAGAAAAAATGTGTTCTGTGTTCTGAATTTGAGCATCAGTAGAGGAAAGAAGGATTTTCAAAAAGTATTATTAGCACTGAAACCTGGCAGACAAAACAATAATTATTTATTTGGATCTGTCTCTAAAAAAATTATTTAATAAACTGTATATCTTCTTAATATGCGCCAAAGACATAGATTAAAAATATAAGTGTCAAATCAGTGGATGAAAGATAAAACTCCAGTAAAATTAATTTCATGCTGTCCTAACACATTCAAAATGGCACATTTCAGAAGAATCATAGCCTAGGTTCATGTATCTTGATCAGGAATCCAATAGTCTGCCACTTAATGATGAACTAACTATAACTATTTGGGCATCATTGAAAATGTAGCAAATCATATCATGTTCAGTGACAGATGATAATTTCTTCCCTGATGTTATCCAATCATTTCAAACAATGCTGCTATTATATCATAAAACAATTTAATTTCTTTTTCAACCTACTGAATAAAGACCTGTTATTAATAGCACATAGTTCACAAGACCATGACTCCCTTGAGTTGAAAATACTTCAAAATTTAAGAAACAAATCCAGTATTTGACAATTTCAAGTTAAACTGGAGGGATGAGGAGAGGGGGGAGGGGGAGAACCCAGAATATGAATAGGCATTTTTCATATTTTCATAAAGAAAAAGTGATCATTAAAGTACATTCAGTTTCTCTAATGATTAATTTAGTTTTATCTATTTAACTTGTACTCCTTTGATTGCAAAAAGAATCAATATATGTATTTTAGTTAGAATTTTTATCTCTCTCTTTCTCTCTTTCTCTCCGTTTTGGTGGCAGTGAAAATTTCTATTTTGATATTCTAGCAAAAGATCAAAGAGCAAGAACAGCCAGCCCTTCTCTATTTCCATGTTCATAAGCCAACTAGCATTGACTGCATTTTCTTAAGGACTTGATGAACCTGTCCCAGTAATCAACATGGCAGTGAGCCCTTTTCACTTTGGAGTCTGCTGGATGAGAAAAGGCTGCGGCAGAGACATCGTGACTGAGCATGAAGAAATGGGGACAAGGATGTTTTATTTTCAGGACAAATTATTGTTTGGAAAATCAAGTTGGGCAGACTGAAGAGAATGAGAAAATAAAGAAAGCTACATGAAAGAGACCAAAGTTGGTGACACATCTGAGTTGCAAAATGTAAAGGCTAGGTCACACTGGCCAACGGATGCAAAATGTATGTAAAAAGGACACAGCGGATGAGCAAATTTTCCATCCCGTTGTTATCGCTCTCAAAAGTGCCCTCAAATTTACATTAAACAGAGTTGACAACAACGGAAGGAACGGACGTGGGGAGGATGTAGTGGGGATGTAAAGCGGATGTTCGTAGGAAGCCTAGCGGTATGGAAGCGGATGGAAGCAGATGACATATTCGCAGGGATTCTGGGGGAGAACAGTGAAGCGGACACGTAGCGAAAGAAGCGGATACGTAGTGGATGACTGCGGATGCATCACGGACCCTATAGATCTCCGCGGATGCCTAGCAGATGCCAGCATTCACTGTGCATGCAGGGAGGATGAATTGCGGAAGCTCTGTGGATATAACAAAGGATGCAGCTCGCAAGCAGGTCACTATTCAGAGGAAAGACCTGCTGCCAGAGACATCTTGAGAGAACACCATGGGGAAGAAGAGGAAGCCTGTGGCCACATCCTGCCAGCCCTGCAAGAAGGACAGAACCACCATCCACCCCTGGCGCTGACTCTGAAAGCTGCTGCTTGCCTGCTAGTGCTCCTGGTGTTCTGCTGCTTGGTGCTTCTCCTCCTGCTGCTGCTGCTGGTGCTTCTCCTGCTGCTGCTGCTGTGGTGGACCAGCCCAAGGCCCTTCAAAGCCCTGCGCTGAAGCCCTTGAAGGCCTGCCAGAGGGAGGAAGAGGCAAGGACAGGAAGAAGGGGGGAGAGGAACAGGACTCCATTTCTGAAGACCATGAGGAGGAGGTTCTGAATGGCTGAGGGAGAACGAGTACCTGTGGAGGAAGGGCCACAGGCTCTATCGCGACACACCAAGCAGAAGGAGGCAGCGTGGAGAGAGAAGGCGGAGAGCCTGGGCTACACTTCAGATGTCCTCCTGGGGTGGTGGAAGCACATGCACACCTGGTTTGGCAAGATGCACCTGAAGAAATCTGGTCAGGCCGCTGTCAAGCTAACTGACAGGGACCTATGTCATGCCAGGTGCAGCTTCCTGGAGGGTGAGATCTGCCACCAAGGAGCAGCCCCTCTGTCAACCTCTCCGCTCAGTCAGCCCACAGAGAGCCACTCTTCTTCCAGCCAGGAGACAGCATACAGTGTCAGGCAGGTGTTTTGAGGGCCCACGACAGAGACCCCCCCCCAACAGCTGCACTCCCTGTGCATGGAGGACATGGAAGATCCCCTGTCTCAGATGGAGCAAGAAGAAGCAGCCACAGAGACCAAGCCACTCCACCCCCAGCTCCACCTCCACGAAAAGCAGGCAGAGAGGCAGACCGGAGGGCAGAGCCACATTGTCCTTTGGGAGATCAGGGACATAATCAAAGCAGCACAGATCTCATCTCCCAGCTGGTCCACTTCAACATACCATCCTCAACACAAGCCCTTCATCACGTTAGGTGAGCCAGACCTCATGGACATGCGCGAGGCCCGTACCAGTGATGAAGGAGAGGATCACAGCTCTTCTTCACCCTCCTCCAGGGCCAGCTGAACCTGCTCCTACCACTCCAAGTCTGCTCCTCCACCCCGCAGGCGATGTCACAGCCCTTCCAGGATTTTAGCAGCCCCGCCTACCAAGCCTACCACTACCAGGACTCCCACAGCAGAGAGCCCTTCCAGTCCAGACTCAGGTTCCTCGGATGCCACAGAGCCACAGATGCCTCAGCTGACCCAGCTGCAGACCAGACAGCCCCACTACACTCCTCCTTCCTCCACCCCCACAGCCAAGCCCTTCTCAGAACATTCTGTCATCAGTCTTGGACTCACATCCAGGTCCTTTCTATGTCCGATGCTACTAACGCTGTGTGGATGTTCCATATACCTTTTGTGTTTCCTCCCTCTTTCCGCTGGAGCGGATGTGAGTTGCGCGGATGGCCAAGGATGCAAGAGGATACATCCGGAATGTGTAACGGATGACAATGGACTTAGAATGTTTGTTGCCCGTTATGTGTTGCAGATGTCGATTGTACGCAGTGAAGTTCATCCGCTCAAAACATTTTGTGCAGCTCAAAACTTTTTGAGCAGATGAAATAGCAGTAGGACAGATGTTTTGACGGATAGAGTGTATGAAAGACGTATGCAGTGAGTTCACAACGGATGCATCGCGTGGTTAACGGATGGCAAGCTTTTTTGTCCATTTTACATCCTCTTTGCATCCGTTGGTGCAGTGTGACATGGGCTTAAGAGAGCTTTTTTTGGTTGCAACATAGATTCTCTGGAATACTCAAAGCACATATCAAATTTGTTACAATATAGGCCCAGGAGGCACAATTCCAAGTTATAGCAGGGAGAGAGAAAGAGAGAGGGAGGGAGAAGCATTTATTTATTTATTTATTTATTTATTCATTCATGTATTTATTTATTTATTTATTTATTTATTTATTTATTTCCTGCCTTTATTTTTATTGAAAAAATTCAAGGCAATATTCAACACACAATGAGCCAATGACTGGCCCAAATTCACCCAGCTGACTTCCATGAATAAGTGAGACTTGAACTAACGGTCTCTTAGCTTCTAGCCTGATGCCTTTGACCAAACTAGCTTTTCAGTACATTTATCTTAAAATGTTGTTAACAATTAATGACTGGAGCTCAATCTTGCATTTTCAGTTTTCCCTTGATATAACATTAATAATAAAAATTTGGAAAGAACTTTCAAAACTGTCTGGGGGAATAACCAAGTTTTCACATGGCCCCTGTAGCATCAGGCATAATATCTTCAATTCAGGCACACATTAAAAACACTTTTGCTTGCCTTGACATTTGAGAGCCAACAGAAAAGCTGCCAAATTACACCCATTCTTATTTTTCATGTTTTATTGCTGCATTTATGGTGTTTTATGAGTTTTTATTATTTTATTCAAATGTATTTTTAATTCTGTGTACCACCTGCAGATGCACTGCATGACAGGTGGTATATACATTTTTAAACTAAATGATGAATAAATAATAGGAAGAAGGAAGGAAAGCAACAAAAATGGGACAGAAGAAATAAAGAGGTGGTACTCTCAGTGAGGAAAACAGATGGCTGACAAGGAAGAAAAACAGAAATGGGGTTCAGATTTTCTTAGATTTGTTCATTAATTATTTGTGCTTAGTGTCTAGTTAGCATGTTGAGTCTTAGCTGTGGGACAAGGATTAGTGCTTCCTTTGAAGTATCACCTCAGCTAACATTTCTAGGAGCAAAACCAATGTAGGCTGGTTTCATCTATTCTATTAAGGTTTGCTTTTCTATAATGGGAATGGGAAAGGAATTGCCACAGCAACACTTTAAACAAGGAGCTGTATAACCATGTTTTGAAGCTGACTTATTTGGAAACTTACCAGAAGTCAGACCATGATTTATGAAACAAGAGGAAAAAAACCTGACTTGGCAAAAATAGAAATATTGGCTTCCAAAATTCTCTCAGGTTCAAGGGAGAAAGTGAGCCTCGGGCTTTCTTCAATGGATACCCATCATGATAAATTATAGTACAATGTTACACACAGGGTCATGGGGTCAGAATGACCTCTATAGCATTCCACAAAGAGGTCCTATAGTATAATACTTAAGGAAACAGAAAGAAAATGTGTGTGTGTGTGTGTATGCAGTGCTGGAATTCAAACGTTTGTACTACAGGTTCTGTAGGCATGGCTTGGTGGACGTGGTATGGTTTGGTGGGTGTGGCAGGGGAAGGATACTGTAAAATCTCCATTCCCTCCCCACACCACTGCTTTCCAGTTCCGTTCTCCTGTGCAGGGCAACAAAAGAAGACCCAGCGGATCAGCTGGGATTCAGGAGGCAGAGAATAGATGGGGGCAGGGCCAGTAAGAGGTGATATTTGCCAGTTCTCTGAATTACTCAAAATTTCCATGACTGGTTCTCCATTACTGGTGACAACCTGCTGAATACCACCTCTGTATGTGTGTGTGTGTGTGTGTGTGTGTGTGTGTGTTTTGTATATACAGGGTGGGATTCAATTTTTTTAACAACCTGTGGGTGTGGCTTAGTGGTAGGTGTGGCTTTGTGGTCATGTGACTGGCTTGGCATTGCCAACTCAACATCACTCACATTGAGGCACGCATCTCCTCACCAGCAGAATGTATAACTTTTTTCAAAAAAAAAAATTCTCAGCAGATTACTGGAGAGAAATAAAGGATCTCTTGACAGTGTGTTTAGGTCAGTAGCAATGGTTTGGTTAAGCCCCTGTCACACAGCACCACCGGATGGAAAGAGGATGTAAAATGGAGAGAAACACTTGCCATCCGTTGGTTAACGCGATGCTTCCGTTCTGTACTCA
>BHFT01042802.1:0-16438 GCA_004320025.1 Laticauda laticaudata
GACATAGTGGGATTTGTGGAGTCCCCCCCCAGGTGCCACACCTATGGCCCTTTTATTATCAATAACAATTTAATCATTCATTCAAACAACATGTCAACATAAGCACAACTCCTTTATTAAATCCCTGTTCATGTGAGGGCCAGCTCAACATACATGTCACAAATCTCATCCGATTGTGTATGAGACAGGCTGAAAGTGAGCATCCATTAATCATCTATGCATCCTGTCTTGCCACTCCACCGCCCACTGGGGAGTTCACCAGTGTTTCAGGAGGTTGTTGTGCTCTTCCCTTTCACGTTTGAGGCTCTGTTGGGTCGTTGCCATCCTCAGTGTCCTAATCAGGTTTTTGCCTTGCCCTCCATTTCCCCAGGCTTCCAAATGTCCCCATTGCCTTGTTGGAGGTCCACGAGCCTGTCTGAGAGCTGGTAGCGGGTACGCATGAGATTGGTGCAGGATGCCAGCAAGGAATTCCCATGGATCCTCCGCGCACGGTCCGTGGGCGATGCTGCAATGGGGTGAGAAGTACCTGGAACCTGTGGGCAGATGCCAAAGGCGTTTTCCACCACCTCGCCTTGCCCTGGACAGCTGTAGTGAAGATCCTCTCTTCTAGCGGTGAGGAGTCTGGAGGTGTATGGCTTCATGATGCGTAGGTGTTCGAGGGAGAAGGCGTCATCCCCCACGATTGAATAGGGCACAAAATCTTGCATGTCGTTGGGCAGTGGGAACTGGATCTGGGAAGCCCATGAATGAGGTTGCATTTCCAGCCGCCTCCTTGAGGTGACTGCGTTGTGTGTACTGGGCATTGAAGATGCCAGCCAATTGCCTGAAGCTAATCAATGTTACATGAACTTGTAGTCCCAGCATCGACATGCGCAACAGGACGATGCTAAGAAGCCTTGTAGTTTGAAATAAGTGGACTCCCAACTTGGCATGGAGCTTTGCAGGCCAACGTGCTTCCATCGTTATGTGCTCCAACGGTGTGTTGGAAGTTCCACTCTGTACCAACTACCTCTGCAACTTTCTTCCATCCTTCTTCGTGGAGGGGCAATGGAGGATCTCCTCCAGGGGTATTCTTCGGTTGATAGCTTGCACCACTTCCTGACCACAACATGCTGATGTGTGTTGTGGTGGCACCCTCCCAGGCGTACTGCTGGCTCCCTGTGGTGGTCCCTGAGGCCCAAGGTTGCCCAGAGTGAGTGCCACTTTGAGGCCCAGCGTTCCAGGCTGCGGCCGGAAGTTGGTGCTCGGCTTGGTGCAACCTGGGTGTCAGCCGCTGCACAAAGTTCGTTAACATGGCTGGAGGCATCCCTCATGAAGTTCTGACTGGAATGCATCGAGTGTCTTCGTTCCTGAGCTCCACCATCCAAGCTTGTTTGTACAGTCCGGTACTCTGCTCTTCTCCCGATCCATCTTTGTCGCCAGAGCTACTCTTGGCCGCCTTTTTTCTTCCTGTCGTAGTGTTCACAAGACCCTGTAGATGGCTTCGCAACGTGTTGCAGATAACGATGGTGGCTGCCAATGCATTGTTTATGAGTATTATCCACGGTGGGATCATGACTTGATGCTGTGGAAGAGCACAGATTTCAGAGAAGGCTGCGCCAGGTCTGCACAGTGGGCTGCTTGGTCTTGAAAGTGAGATCCAGATGAGTTGCTCCTCCTTTTCATAGGCAGTATAGGTTTTCCCCTAGGGTGTCCCTTTTGCAGATCTCTAGGCATCCCTAGACATCCTTAATATCCGAGTATGGTCCCCTCTTGAAGTTTTTTTCATTTTAAATGCTTTGTTTCTCGTGCTGCATCCGCTAGGCATTTCCGTTCCTGCATCAATTTCTGGGTTCCGTCCGTTCTGATTGCCCTCCCCTGCGTTCGTTTACCGGTGCGTAGTGGAATGGGTTGCGCGGATTTGCAGCGGATGCCTAGCCGATATTAGCGGAGGCGGTACGGATCAGAAATGATGCTAAGCGGATGCCTAGCGGATTCAAAATGCGCATTGGAATACTTTCCTCTCTCAAAAAGTTTTGAAGCAGTTCAAAACTTTCTTGAGCGGATGAAGACATCAATAAACGGATGCTGGACGATAGAGAGGAAGCAAAAACGGGAGGGCAGTGTGTCAAGAACGGATTACTCACCGTTTAACCAATGGATGACAAGTGTTTCTCTCCATTTTAACAATCTCTTTCATT
Organism: Laticauda laticaudata; assembly: GCA_004320025.1. Classification (NCBI taxonomy): domain Eukaryota; kingdom Metazoa; phylum Chordata; class Lepidosauria; order Squamata; family Elapidae; genus Laticauda; species Laticauda laticaudata. The sequence goes on from BHFT01042802.1 coordinate 2,181, forward strand.
CGTTGTGCAGTGTGACAGGGCTTAAACCACAGTATAGTTTAATCCCATTTTGCAGATGTGGAGAAGGAGGAGAATGGACAAGGCAGTTATCTTACTTTAAAGGCCCTGCACATTCAGCCGATGGGATGCAAAAAACGTATGTAAAAAGGACACAGAGACCAAGAAATGGTTCATCCATTGGTTGTCCTGCTCTCAAAAGTGCCCCAAATTTGCATGAACAGGCGGACAACAACGAGAAAGGAACGGACAGGGAGAGGATTGTTGCGGGATGTTAAGTTGCGATTGCTGCATGGAAGCCTTGCTGATGGAAGCGGATGGAAGCGGATGTTTACATCTGCAGGGCTTCCGGGGGGAGCACAAGCCGAAGCGGCATTGCGGCAGCGGAAGGAGTGGATGCAGAGCGGCGATGCCCTAGCGGATGCACAGATGCATGCCACAGGACGGCTAGCGGATGCTAAGCAGTTGCCGAGGGATGCAAAGCATCACTGCGCATGCAGGGAGGAAATGCATGCATCAGCCCCGCAGATATAAAAGGGATGCAGCCTCACAAGCAGGTCACATTCAGAGGAAAGACCTGCTGCAAGACACATCTCCAGCCAACAACCATTGGGGGAAGAAGAGGAAGCCTGTGCCTACTCCTGCCAGCCCGGCAAGAAGGAGAGGGCAACCATCCAAACTCCCTGGTGACTGAATCTTGCTTCTGCTGTGCTTCTGCTGCTGGTGCTGACTTCTGGGTGTGGTGGTGCTTCCTGCTGGGTGCTGCCTCCTGGTGCGTGCTTCTGCTAGTTGCTTACTTCTGCTGGCCGCGCTTCTGGTCTGGTGCTTTCGCTGGTGCTTACTCTTGCTGTGTTGCTGCTCTTGGTGCTGGTGCTTCTGCATGGTGCTTACTCTGCTGGTGCTCTCTGGCTCCTGCTCGATGTGCTGCCTGCTGCTGGGTGCCTGATGCTGTTACTCCTGGTGCTGTTGCTGCTTTGCTGGTGTGGTGAGTGGACCAGCCCCTAGGAACCTCAAAGCCCTACTGATGAGGGCCAGAAGGCCCTGCAGAGGGAGGAGAGGCATCGCCGCGAAGTCTCCATCGAAGAGGAACATGGGATGAAGGTGCTCGAATGCTGAAGGGAGAATGAGTACCCTCTGGGCGGAAGGAAGGACACAGGCTCTAATCGAGACACCAAGCGGAAAGTCAGGCAGCTGGCCACCTCAAGAAGTCTGGCTAGGGCCGCGGTCAGCTGCACGACCAGGAGACCTTACATGAATGGCCAAGTGCAGCTTCTTGTGAGGGGAGATCTGCCACTGAGGAGCAGGCCCCTCTGTCTACCCTCTCTCTCAGGCAGCCCACAGGAGAGCCAGTCTCCTCTGGCCAAGAGTCAGTCCCTGTGTCCAGGGAAGTTTATTGTGAGCGCGCCCATGACAGAGACCCCCCCGACAGCTGCACTCCTATGGCGAAGAACGTGGAGGACCCCCTGACACAGTTGAGGCAGGCAGAGACCACTGCCACCAGAGACCAAACCCACACCACCCCCGCTCACCTCCACAGAAAGCAGGCAGAGGCCAAGACCGGAGGGGACAGAAGCCACACTGTCCTGCTTGGAGATCAGGGACACCATTCAAAAAGCAGTGGTAGATCTCCTCTCTCAGTTGGAACATCCGGCATACATCATCAAACAGAAAGCCTTCCTCACCATACGTCAACCAGAGAACCCTCGAAGGACAGTGCCGAATCCCAGTGACCAGGTGATCAAGGGCAGGATTCAACAGGTCTTCTGCAAATACCCTCCAGGCCCAGCTGAACCTGCCTCTGACCCAGTCCACCCCCGGTCGCTCCTCCACCGCAAGTTGGATTCACAGCCCTTCAAAGGCTTTCCACAGGGCCTCACCTACAAGGCTACGGCTTACCAGTCCAGGCCACAGGGTTCATCACCGCCACCATGCCACCGATGCACTGATGCCACTGACGTCACAGATGCCACCCACACCACCAATGCCACCCCGCCACAGATGCCACCACACCTCATCTCGCTCACCTGCAGACCAGACAGCCCCACTATTACTCCTCCTTCCTCCACCCCACAGCCAAGCCCGGCCTCAGAACATCTGTCATCGGTCTTGGACTGATACCCATGTCATGGAGGAAGGAGCTCTCAACATCACAGGACTTGAGCCAGCTCTCTGAGAGTTCCTCCACACACACCTCCTGTTGTCCTCGTCGGGGCCAGGCATGCCAATGGTGCCTCAGACCAGCACTCCGGCCACTGCCACCTTCACAGCCCTGGACCCTTACCCCTGAGACTATGGCCAATGCCTCAGAGTGACTGAGAAGAGGTGCCACAGACTGGGTTGCTACCTTGTTGACTTTATCTTTGTGGGCCACTTTACTTGGGTCATTTTGCTTTTACAGTTGTTATTATAAAAGTTTATCTTTGCTTCACACACTTGGTTCAGTTCTTTTAGAAATAAAGTCTTGTGGAAACTTTAGAAAATGGTTTAAGCCTTTGCGTGCTTGTGGGATGGGTAAAGGATAGCAGTGGGATGGGCAGGGATACCTGTGGGATGGGTAATAGCTGTGGGATGGTTAGGGTAGCAGTGGGATGGGCAGGGATACTGTGGATGGGTAATAGCTGGGGATAGGCACGGGATACCTTTGGGATGGTAATAGCTGTGGGATAGATAAACCTCCAGTGCAAGCATAGTGGGACTGTATGGTCCACCCTCCAGGTGGCCACACCTATGGCCCTTTATTATCATTAACAATTTAATCATTCTTCAACACATGTCAACAAAACACAACTCTTTATAATGCCCTGTTCATTGGAGGGCCACTCAACGTATATGTCACAATCTCATCAGTGTGATGAGACAGGCTGAAGGAAGCATCCATTTAAGCATCTACCATCCTGTCTTGCCCTCCACCGCTCCAGCTGGGGAGTTGCACCAGTGTTTCAGGAGGTGCGCTGCTTCTTTCCCTTCCAGGTGGAAGCTCTGTTGGGGCCTTGCAACATCCACAGTATCTATCAGTTTCCCTTTTGCCTCCATTCACCAGGCTCCATGTCCCCATTGCCTTGTTGGTGGTCCATGAGCCTGTTCTGCAACACTGGGTAGCGGTGCGCATGAGATATGTGAGGATGCAGCAAGCCTCCATGATGTTCCTCATGGTCTCTGGGCGATGCTGCATGGTGGTGAGAAGTACCTGGATCCTGTTGGCCAGGATGCCAAAGGCGTTCTCCACCACCTGTCTTGCCCTGGACACCCTGTAGTTTGAGATCCCTCTCCTCACGGGTGAGGCATCTGGAAGTGTAGGGCTTCATGAGGTAGGTTCTTGAGGGAGAAGGCATCATCCCCGCACGATGAAGTAGGGCACATCTTGTGTGTCGTTGGGCAGTGGGACTGGATCTTGGGAAGCCCATGATGAGGTTGCATTGCAGCCCCTCCTTGAGGTGACTGGGCGTTTGTATACCTGGGCATCTGAAGCTGACCTGTTGCCTGAAGCATTGATGCACATGTACTGTAGTCAGATCGACCATGGCAAGAGGACGATGCTGAAGAAGCCCTTGTAGTTGTGATATGAGTGGACCCTGATTGGCTGGAGCTTTGCAGGCCACGTGCTTCCCATCTATGGCTCCACGGTGTGGGGGAAGTTCCACTTCTGATACCACTGCTCTGCAACTTTCTTCCATCCTTCTTCAGTGGAGGGGCACTGGAGGAGCTCCTCCATGTATTCCTCGATGATGGCCTGCACCACTTCTCTGACCACAGTGCTGATGGTGTTGTGTGGCACCCACCAGCCGTACTGCATGCTCCTGTAGGAGGTCCCTGAGGCCAGGTGGCGCAGAGTCAGTGCCACCTTGAGTCCAGGGGTCCAGGCTGGGCTGGAAGTTGGTGCTCTGCTTAGTCAAACCTGGGTTGCAGCCACTCCACACTTGTCAAACATGGCTGGCGGCATCCTCATGAAGTTCTGGAATGCACGAGGGTCTTCGTTGCTGAGCTCCACCATCAGCTTGTTATACAGTCCGTACTCGGTTCTTCTCGCGATCCATCTTCAGACCCAGACACTTCTTGGATGGCCTCCTTTTCCTTGCGTAGAACAGGTGAAAGAGCCTGTAGATGGCTCGCACTGTTGTTAGAATGATGCCGGCTACCAAAAGGAGTGTGCGACGATCCATAGTGGAGATGACTGGATTGTTGTGAAGAGCAAGAAGCAAGAGCACATATCAAGGCTGAAGAGGTCTGCACAATAGGGTGCTGCACTGATAAGTGAGATCCTGGTGATTTCTCCCCCTTTATTAGGAAATATCGTTTTCCACTAGGTGTCCTTCTGCATCCTCGTAGACATCCTGTGAGACATCCTAAATATCCGAGATACGTCCCCTCTGCGAATGTTTGTTCTGTTTTTAATGCGTCTATATGCAAGCTGATCCGTTTTCATCCTTTCTACAATCCGTGCTACTAACGCTGTGTGTCCGTCCTCATCCATTTCACTTCCTCCCTGTGTCCGTTTTCCGCTGGAGCGGATGTGAGTTGCATGGATGCGCAGCGGATGCCTAGCGGATATAGCGGAACGTGTGTAACGGATGACTACGGATGTATAATGGATGTTCCCCGTATGCGTAGCAGATGTATAACGGATGCATTGGATACTTATCCGCTCAAAAAAGTTGTTGTGCAGCTGAAAACTTTTTGAGCGATGAAATCTCAGTAGACAGATGCTGGACAGATAGAGAATATGAAAAAACGGACGCAGTGAGTACAGGAACGGATGGCTGATCGGCCGTTAACCAACGGATGGCAAGTGTTTCTCTCCATTTTACATCCTCTTTCCATCCGTTGGTGCTGTGTGACATGGGCTTTAGGGAAAGAACTTGAACCAAGAGACTAGATTTATAGCTCCGTATATGAATATTTACACAACTATTTATACTAAGAAGAAGTGGGAAAACAGCCATGAGTGCAATTGGGAAACTCTACCTTATATGAGTCATAATCCTTGAGGCTCTATTTGGTATATATTTTATTTGTAGTTTTCCTTTAACTTAACAAGCAATGTTTTTTGTGGACAGGCTGTATTTGTAATGAGTATTGATTGGTCCTATTGCAATGTTGTTCATACTTTAGCAGTGAGATAATCCTCTTTTAAATTTCTCCTTGAGCCCAAGTTTGGTGTGTCTATTTGAATGTTTAAAAGAGACATTGGGCTTTTCCTCATGGCTGAATCTTTAACTGCCACCCACCTATCCTTTTCCAGGCAGAAAATTATACCAGCAGAACATTTATTTCTTTCATCACCAATCCCTATTCTGCCATATTGCTCAACTTATTTGCAGTGCACCTTATTTGCAAATGTGTTAAGTTGATGAATTCTCCAACTTTGTTTCTCTCCTCACTCACAAAACACCATTAAGAGATGAGAAAATAGTCACCAACCAGTATCCTTAACATGAAATAGGATCTTAAGGGTATGGGGAATGGGAATAGAAATGAGAAAAAGGCAACTGTTGATCAGGTAATACCATTTGTCAAAATTCACATTACTGTAGATTAATGCATGCACTTTGTAAGTATGCTCAAAGGAGCATGACTATTAGCTGATATCCTATCCCTCTGGATGGGGATTAGTGCTGTTCTAGAATAATATTGTTCTGGTATAGCATATATACCCTATCCCAAAGGAATCTGCAAGCCTACATTGAATTCAGAATCACAATTTTTGGGTTTCTTTTGGACACAGAGTTAGCATTATTCCTTTTTTGGTCAAGTTTTTTATTTTATTTTACATTTACACATCAGTGTGCGAACAGTGTGGCACCTGGGTATCATACATGTTGGTGCAATTAATAATAACATTAATAATATTTGTTACATTTATTATTCTGCAAGAATGCTACATCTATTTTCAAAGGCTGTTAGATCCACACTTGACTGGCACAGGGAGTTGAACCATGAAAGAGTACAGAGTGCTGGTTTACTTTTGTTTTAATCTCCCTCTTCCTGGATCAATTGGTGTTCAAGATGAGCCAGGCTTCTCAGCCAGAGACTGGATCGGAGACTTTGTAATACTGTCCAAAATAGAATGGCCTTGGAAAATAGTGACCTGGTCTGGAAGGGAGGATCTATTCTGTGTCGGTCTATTGGCCAATTGGTACCAAGTGGATCCTATCCCCTTGAGGTCATGTTTTGAACACTGATTGAATGGTCTCAGAAAAGATTGCTTTGGGTATGGGTTGGGGATCAGATTGGGGAAAGACCTTTGGAGAATATTATATCACCACAATATTATTTTGGGACAAAAATAACTGGACTACAGTCTCATGATCCATATTTATTGCTGGATAAAGTCTTGCACTCATAGAACATGGAATAATAGAGTTGGAAGGAACCTTAGATGTCTTCTACTCCAACCTCCTGCTTGAGCAGGAGACTTATATCATTTCAAACAAATGGTTGCCCAGTCTCTTTTTGAAAGCCTTCAGTGATGGAGCACCCACAATTTCTCAAGGCAAGCTGTTCCATTGGTTAATTGTTCTCACCATTAGGAAATTCCTTGTCTCCTTGGCTAATTTGTTTTTTATTGTGTTGCTTTTTGGTGCTTTGGAAAATAGTTTGACTCCTTTGTAGGAGCCCCTCAAATATTGGAACAGTACTATCATATCCCTCCAGTCCTTCTTTTCATTAGACTACACATACCCAATTCCTCACATATCACACTGGCTGGAAAGTGACATTAAAATGCACAAAATTGGATTCTGGTCTCCACTTATAGCATCCATGTCTTCTTTGTATCCTATCCCAGATATTAACACATTAGGTTTTCTCCTCTAATCTTTCTTTCTCCAATTGTAAGAAAAGCTGGCTGCTGCACTTACTGCATTGTTTGCTAAGAGAGAAAATAAGCTATTTTGTTGCTTAGAATGGAAACTGCTATTAGTGAAGGGAAAGCAGTTCAGTTTTAGTAAATTTTGGTAATATTTTGAAGATGTATGGAGGAGCTCCAAAAAGAAATCACATCCTCCATTACTTACTGCAAATTGCTATAATATAAACATTCAGTTAGCACCCATCCTTTTCCTAGAAGAAAAATATTTTGAGAAATATTAAAAAGGCAGAATATTATATTTCCCTGGAAACATGTTTTTTTTAGAGGCAGGAAAGCAGTCTCACTCTTAATAACCCCTACCTTTCTTAATAGCCCGAAGCGGATTTCAGCATTTAAGAGATGAAGAAATAGCTAGCTTAAGCAAATTCCCTGCAGCAAGGTCTGAACAAAGGTAGGGTTAGCCCTCAGCCACAATAGGAATTGCCCAACAAGCCCCTTCATTGCATCACACTCCAAACTTCAACAAAACTTAGCTCAGACCACCTACAGAGTTGGTTTGCCACATGATCCCAACAACAACCAATAGAACAGAACAATAGCACAGGAACAGGAAGCTCAAGTTCAAAGCCCAAGATAAGGTATAAATAACCCCCACTCTCAACCCCATGTGGTCAGCTGCCCAGAACTCATGTGGTTCTGCTTCATCAATAAATGGACCCTCTTTCCAATCAGCCTTCAGTCTCCATTTTGTCTCCAGTGCCTTTCTCCCAGCTTGGAACTGGATCTGGATATTTATTCCAACACATTTCCTCTGGAAATGAAATGAGATGAGGAAAATCCTGGTTGGTTGGAATCTTGAACTTGAGTTTTCCAGAGAGCAACTTCATATGTTCTTAAGCAATAATTGTGTACCTTGCTTCTTAGTAAATAGGAACTATCCATTATTTTTTGTAATTTGGAAGTATATAAACATTAGGAAATAAATTAAAATCACTAAATAGTCCCAGAGCCAAACTACACTGCCTGTGTTTATCGGCAGAGATTGTAATACAAACTTGGATTGTTAGACTTCTGCTCAGCTTCAAAGTCCAAATCTTGTGGTTCTTACCATCCTACCTCAATACAAGAATGAGAGATAAGAGCAGCCACAGAATAATGAACATTCTCATATACCCAATGCTGACTAGGATGAGACACGAATCCACCCACAATGGATTAGCAGTTCATTGCCTTCACCATTCATCCATCTCATCCACTTATTTACCATCAAAGAGATGGGGTGAATAATGCATTTTCAAAACGCCTCTTTCACTCACCTGGTGATTTGATGGGTAATTATGTAATTACGCTGCCTATGTATAGAAATGGACTTGCCATTGCCTTCTTCCAGAACAATTTTCATTTTAAAACTTCCCAGTGTTGATATTCCCAGGAGGACTAACTAGAGCCAATCCAGGTACTTTCTAAGTCCAGAAAAAGATTAGCCAATTTCAGTAATATATACAACATCATTTAATTGTTAAAGTGGTTTCTTGAATAAACAACTGTTGTATAAAACTGTACAGTTGAAAGATACTGAATAATATTGCTGTAGGAATAATTGTTCTCATGAGAAAGCCTCTCTCCTCCCCCTCCAAGAACAGACAATTTAAAGTAGAAAATCTAAAGTACACAGTTTAGAGTAGGAAGGCTGGAGAGTGGAAAGAAGATGCAGACCAGGGCTATCAAAGGGGAGGCATGATGGAATCATGTCTTTGAACGCCACATTTTTTTAAGCTGCTTTGTATGTGTAACAAAAGATGCATTTAGAAAAACAGCAGAGCTTCAATCAGTCTTGAAGGCACCACACACACACACCTTATTACTTTACAATATTGTTCATTCTAATTAATGTTTTGATTTTTATTAAAGATGTTGCTTTCCATAATTTTAACTGAACACAGAGGTCACCTTGTATTAAAAATCTGACTTGGAATAATTTTCAGAAGGCTAAAATAAACTGGGTGAAATGTGCCACCTGCTGGTTCTACATTCTGCCTGCAAATTGTTTGGAAAGTCAGAGAGGCACAAAATCATTTTTTATCCTATTCTCCACAAATATAAAGAAATACAATCATTGAGAAGCAATGGCTCATTTTTAAAATATTCAGACAGTAGCAAACAGTCATGATTTTTCTGTTCCATTGGATGTGCCCATTGTAATACATGTTTCAGAGGCAATATTTAGCTTCTGCAATATTCCAGGTGCTTTTAATCATTGTTCCCTCTGCAGCTTCTTTGCAATTTCACAACCTCATATAGTTCCTTTCATTTGCAGCAGTGTTGCCAGCCATTTGTGCAAGTGCCAATCACTTGTTCGTGGTGGAAACAAAATCTCCGGCAATGCCCCTAAATGTTGCGGCATGCCAAGCTGTCATAAAGGTTCCCCTTTGCTATTCAAAACAAAAAACAAAAAAAGAAGAAAGAAAAAATAAAGAAAGAAGGAAGGAAAGAAAGAAAGGAGGAAGGAAGGAAAGAAAGAGGCGTTAATTAGTCTGGAAAGAAAATTTGCAGGAGCACTGGGAAAATGATTGTTCCTAAATTGTGCTGGTACTGGCTCAGAACCCAAATTTAACATCTTGTTGTATAAAATATACTTGACTGCTAATAGCATTCCCTGTGACATTCTATGGAAGTGAAAGTTGAACTTTAAATAAGCAGAATAGGAAGAGTATTGATGTCTTTGAAATTTGCTGTCGAAGAAGATTCCTGAGAATATTGTTGACAACCAAAGAAACACATCCATGTATCACTGAACAAATCAACTGACAGTTCTCCTTTGAAGCATAAAGGACTAGGCTCAAATTATCCTATTTCGGACACATTATGTGAAGAAAACCCAGCTGTCTGGAAATGGCTCCAGTGCTGGGAAAGACAATGGAATGGGATGATTAGGTGCCAATCCATAGCAATTAGCAGCAAAGTGGATGGACTCAGTTACTTTGCATTGAATGCAAAGCTTCAATCACACAGTCGCAGTCAATGACTTGATTGTTTTGACCTTCTCCCCCATGATATTCCTGAATGCAGCAAGAAAGATGGAGATGCAGGATTCTTCCTTCACAGACAGTGATAGATTTGTTCCATTTAGTCTCAATTGTCTTTTAGCATCAGCTATCCCACGTATTAAAAGCAGAGGGTGGAGAAGCAAGGACAAATCCATTGGGTTTTCTCTTCCATTATATATCTGTTGTGACTTTAAGTGAACTGAATTTCCTTATTCTTACCTTTTCCCAGTTTCTTTTTTTTATAAGTGAAACCAAATTCAATTAACAAAGCAACTAGCTTAACACCTCCTATGAAACTAATAAAGTAAGAAAGTCCACCACCATCATTAATATTGAATAAAAATACAATTTACCTCCACTATGTCTACCTACTGTTTGTCATTCCAAACCATATCCAGGCTGCAAAGCCAATGTTTGGCAAGAAAGCATTGAGAATTTGCTTTATTTTCTGCAGCTCAGTTACAATGTGGCATCTGATTAATCTAGCGGAATAAATTAGATGTTTCTAATCCTTATTTTACGTCTGGAGGACAGAAGAAGCTAGACTAAAATTCTGACCGGTTTGCCCCATCCTGGTTGAGCCTTTCTTTCTCACCTGGAATAGGCTGGCAGAGAAAGAGGAAGAGGCCCCAAAGCATAAAAATGATCCTCATGAAGTTTTGGATGAATAAAGTCAGATGGTCTTAGCAGGAATGATCATGTGGAGTGTAACTGATGAAACCCTCTGCATTTATAGAAAAAGTTTAGGAAGCTTTTTCAGTGATAAGTGAGGAAGGTGGCCAAAACACTAACCATTTCAACATGGATTCAGACAAACATAACCTTTTGTGGGATGATTTAGTCTGTTGTGACAAAGTTCAAACCAGTCTTCATGTGGATCCATGCCAGAAATTTTTCCTCCACTTCTGGCTCTGTTTTAATCCATGTAAAACTTTAGGTTCAGCAGGTGAGTTAGCATGCAATGGAAACATTTATGAAGGTCACTGATGCCTCCTCTGTACCATATGGATTATTTCTTTTGTTCCCATCTGATTTCTACTAGTTTTACTATTCTTTTTGTCTCCTGCTGTTTTTCTTGTTTTGGACATTTTCAACAATATCATTAGGAGGTCAGGTCTATATATGCAACTTGAACCTACTTCCTTGTAATTTCAGCTTTTGGTTCTGGTTCTGCTCTCTGGGTGATAAAAAATATGTCACTTCCTTCTCTTACCTTTAGATATTTGAAGATTGTGACCTTATCTCCTTTCAGTTTTCTCTCCTGCAGGCTAACAAACCTGTTCCTCCAGTGATTTAGGTTTCTAATCCTTTCATCATCTTGGTAGCTGAAATCTTGTCTAGAACAGTATTCTAAATGGAGTCTGATTAAGGCAAAGTTGAGTGACACAATTATTTCCTGGATTCTATGTTCCCATTAGTAAATATCCAAATCACACCTGCCATTTTAGCAGCTGCATCAATGTTGCTTGATATTCACCATGGGATTTACAAGAACACCCAGTTTGTTTTCATATACAGTATGAAATCATCCTAGACTTGTGCTTTTTTAGTTTTAACTGCAGATGTATGGCTTTATATTTCTTATTAATGTTCCTCTTGTTAAGTTTGTTTCACTGTTCTGTCCTATACAGATCTTTTTCATTCATCTTTCTTCTAAAATAATAACTGGTTCTAGTTTGGGTAATCAGCAGGTAACATTTAGACCAGGGATGTCAAACTTGATTTCATTGAGGGCCGCATCAGGGTTGTGTTTGACCTCAGGGGGATGGGGTAGTTGTGGCCAGGGTGGGTGCACCCAGCTTGATATCACTTGTGTCAGGGGTGCTTGTGGCCCAAGCACTTTGCCAGCAAAAACGGAGTTTGGGAGGGCCGCATCTTCACTGGCAGAGGCACCGTGGGCCAGTCTTTCGCTATTTCCAGAGTGGCCCTGTGGGCCAGATCTAAACACCCTGCAGGCTGGATTCAGCCCCAGGGCCTTGAGTTTGACACTCCTGGTTTAGACAGTTCTTAGGCTTTAGGATAAAGCTTGAATTAACCTCAGATTAGCAGTATTTGCTAAATATTCTGCAGAAAAGGAATAATGTTGTTGCTGTTGCTAATGGACAATTCCAGGACAAAGCTGATGACACTCTACTTAATATATTTTTTAAATTTAATATGGAATGATTTATGAGTATGTTTTGGATGTGGTCATTTATTCAGTTATGAATCCTTCCATTCAACTGTTTTATCATGTTATATTTTATTAATAAAATATCATGAGAAATGTCAAATGCTTTGGTGAAGTGAAAACACACTGTTGGAATTGCATTTCATGGGTCTATAAAACTAGTAACTGTTTAAAAAAGGAAATCAAGCTAGACAAGGTAGGACTAGCTTGTGATTTCTTAGCTCTTGTTAGTTGCTGCCTTCTCATACGATATATCCTGCTCCAGAAATTTGTCCAATATAGACAAGAAGTTAACAGGTTTGTAATTTCTGCTCTTTTTAAAAAGACTCTGCATTAGCTTTCTTCCACTATTCACGAGTTTTTCAGAGGTTCTCAAACACAATTAGCAATTCTGTGTTTACCTCTGTTGAGACCCTATATAATTTTGGTGTTGGTGACTTTGGTGTTGTCCATCTCATGATATAAAGAAATAGTGTTTCAAATATTGTTTTTGGAATAGTCTAATGTACTGCTGACTGGAAAATTATTGGTGAGTTTTGAGTTCATATTGCAGGAGATGGGAAGAAAGGAGAGTTTCTGAATGGGAAAACAGCCTTTCCAATGGCTTCAGACCTCCAAGGTTGCAAATGAGTTAGACTCATAATCAAACCAAAGGAAAATCAGCTCAACTATACTCAGGTGCAAATGTTAGAGTGGTGCTGAAGGTCCATATTTTGACCCAACTCATTTCTAGGCCATGTGTTATCATCTTTATGCTCTCCAGATGTTTTGGGTCATAATGCATATCATCTCTAGGAAGCACAGAATTTTTATCACCTATCGAAAGGAATTAAAAGGAGTAATTAAGTAGAGAAAACAAAGTAATCTCTTATCCTTGGAGGTAAACTATATACAGTTTAACACAGGAAAGTAGAATGAACACACTTGAAGCTATCTTCCCTATGGAATTTTATACAGTATTTATATAATATAATATTGTCTTTGCAAAAGTGCTCAGGTCAATGCCATGAACAGAGTGTACAACTGACAAAAAGTTCAATCCTTTTCCAAGGCACATGTTGTCCTTGTTTGCCTCCTGACTCAGCTGAGATTAGATAAGAATATTAGATAGTTCAACAACTGAGCCAAAGTCCTTCAACTGCAAGGGTTTTTTTGGGCTAGTGACCAAATTTCATGCAAAGGACAGAAGGACAAGTTTGGGGTGATTTTCCTGTAGACAAAGGCAATACCTTTTATAAATACCGTTGCCAACTTTCCCTGCTGAATGGGGATTAATAGTTGGAGAGAAATAATTATCAAAATAATACAAATAAAAACAGAGAAGCAGTCCTTACAACTAAGCCTTGTGCAAGAATACAATATTTTGAACTTTTAACTAATTTTACCAGGGGGATAACAGATAGGTGTCAAGCTGTCAAATGATAGGGAGAAAGTGGGGAGATGCTTTTGTCTCTTTTATAATACTGGAAGCTGGGCTCATGAAATGAAAGTAAAATATGGAAATACAGAAAAGCAAAAACAAAATTTATTTCTTCACATGACTTCTAGTTAACAGGAAATTTGGTATCAAAAGACTTAGTGGCTGTTATGTTTTTAAAATTATTTTTAAAAAGTAGGACTACACAGCTGCTAAATTTCCAATGCAACATAGCAGGGCTTTCTGGCTATTTATTTGGCTACCTTCTGCAGTCTTGCTTCTGCGGTCCTGTGGGTATTCTGTGGTCAGGCCTGGGAGGGCTGCTTGGGGGATCCTGGGGCTGGGGTGGGAAAGTTGAGTGAGAATTTGTTGGTCCCTTTCTCCCAGATGAGAGCTGGCAGGGGAAGAGTGGCTGTCTGTCTGGTGGGTGAGAGCAACTGGGCAGGGTGCCATTTATGCATTGAGTGGATGTATTCTGAATGTCCCCATCCCATTGCAGACTTCCCTGCTCACATACAGAATGAATCAACTTTTGAACAGTCTTCTTGTTGATAATTTTCTTTTGTTATTGTTAGTATTTCATTTGTCTTTCAATAAAGTACTAATTCCAAGGGAACATGGTTGAAAGGAAGAAGCTATTCTGTAAAACACTATGAAGTGGTATATAAGTCTAAGTGCTATTGCTATTCTACATGGGAAATCTTGCATGCAGGCTTTCAGTCATGTCTGGCCCAGTATGCATTTGTTAAGCCCATGTCACACTGCCCAACGGATGCAAAAAGGACACAGCGGACGAGCAAAATGTTCCATCCGTTGTTA
>BHFT01042803.1:0-24014 GCA_004320025.1 Laticauda laticaudata
ATTTAGTAAGAGGAGAAATTCAGGTATTTTATTTACAAAGCTTCTTGCATTGAGTAGCTTGCATTTAAGGCCAGTTGCAGTTGGAATTGAGGTAGTTAGGGGCATGCGTGCCTGGTTTTGAGTGATGGTGGTTTGGATGAGGTAGGGTTAGATGCTTTGTTGCGGGTTGTGTGACTTTCTTTTGATGCAATCCTCACGATAGTCAATGTACAGGTCCTTTTCTCTATTGTCTAGACGTTGTTTGAGTTCTGTGCGGAGTTCATGGGAGCAGATTCTTTGCAGTATGGAGAAGTCTGGTCTTGAGTGAAGTTTTTTATGGGTGGGATTGGTGCCCTACTATAGATTAACTTGGCATTCAGCAGCAGCAGCAGAAGAAGGCCTTGAAGGTCTGCCAAATTGAACTCAAGAATGAGACCAGTCTGGAATGGACCATAGATACAATAAGCCTGTGGCACAGCACCTGAGAATGGCCTGTCCCCTGTTTCCTGCTATACCCCCCCTTTCCCTTCCCCATCACTACTGAGATGCTATGAAGAACGATTGCTGGGTATGTTTAGTCTAGTGAAAAGAAAGACGAGGGGGGTGAGATGAAACCAGTTTTCCGGTATTTGAGGAGCTGCCACAAAGAAGAGGAGGGCAACTTATTTTCCAAAGCAGCAGAAGGCAAGACAAAAAACAAAGGATGGAAACTAAACAAGGAAAGAAGCAACCTAGAACTAAGGAGAAATTTACTGACAGAACAATCAACCAGTGGAACAGCTTGCCTCTAGAAGTTGTGGGTGTTCCATCACTAGAGGCTTTCAAGAAGAGACTGGACAACCATTCATCCAAAATGGTATTGGGTCTCCTGCTCAAGCAGGGCATTGGACCTCCATAACCTGTTATTGCCCACCTCCATCTCTCCTTGCACTCCCTTGTGCAAATTAGTCCATGCTCAGACCTAGTCCTCACCTATACTACCAACTACCCCAAAGACCCAGAAGTACTTCTGCCAACTTCTACTATCATGGATTGGAATGAAAGTGTTCTGGCATGGGGTCACATCTGCTTTTTTTTTCCCAAATTGAATCACTGACTTCCATGTCAGGAACATATTTGCCATGTTTGCTCAGAGAAACAAGGAATGAATATAGAACATAGAATAATAAGGTTGGAAGGGTTGGAATGAGATGAGAACTTGCCTAGGCAGGCTTCCGTGGTGAGGCTGATCTTATCCTGGATCAGGATTCTAAGCATGTTGACTTGTATGCAGCTGTCAGCATCACATCTTTTGCTATAGGGAGAGAAGATCAATGCCTGCTCAGATGTCTCTCAGGCATCCAGAGGGAAAAGCTTCATTTGGGAATTGAGGAGGAAGGGCATGAGCAAGAGTTGCTTTGCCACATGTACAGGGATCCTGACTCAAAAGAACTGACTAGCAACATTTGGTCTACATTAATGAGTGTTTGTTTTGAAATACAGATAGCTTTAAGGAACAGTGGAAACAGGCACTTCTTCTGGCTCCATCTTTAATAACTTTAATAAAGACATATATCCTTTTCTTCATTTCAAGCAAAATGTTGCTGCAGCTTAAACTGACTCTAAATAAAAGCAAACAAGTCATAATTTAAAAAGGGTTTTCCCCCATCCTCCTTCTTTCTCTCTCCGCTCTCTTTTAGCAATATAACATTAATAAGGATGAGGGACAACTGAAGACATCTCCAAGTACTTTTAAGTTCTCTCCTTTGGAAGAAGATTGTTTGAAAAGGGCTGAAATAATGGCATTCAGAACACATGGCAGTGAGATTTCATTTATAGTGGACCAGGGTACCTAAGAAGGCATTTCTACCAGTTGGGGTCAAAAAATTCCTATTTTATTCCTCAACTTCCAAATGATACAGCGATGGATATTCAGCAGTGCTGTTGGCGTAGAACATAGAATAACAGCAGGTCATCTAGTCCAACCCCCTACTCAAGCAGGAGACCCTATACCATTTCAGACAAATGGCTGTCCAATCTCTTCTTAACAGCCTCCAGTGATGGAGCACCCATAACTTCTGAAGTTCCACTGATTGATTGCTCTCACCATTAAGAAATTTCTCCTCAGCTCTAGTTAGGCAAATTGAAACATTTCCCAAATAAAATTGCTATATGGCAGACTGACTGACTGACTGACTGACATAGATAGATGATAGATAGATAGATAGATAGATAGATAGATAGATAGATAGATAGATAGATAGACAGATGATAGATGATAGATAGATAAATAGACAGATAGATAGATAGATAGATAGATAGATAGATAGATAGATAGATAGATAGATGAGAGAGACAGAGACAGAGACAGAGACAGAGACAGAGACAGACAGACAGACAGACAGATGGATATCAGTGATTATCCATGGTCATCACCAAAGCCTACACTATTATTACTGTTAACCTTCTCATCACTCCTTATCACCCATCTCCTCCGATTTGTCACAGTATGACTGTAACTTTGCCACTTGTGTCCTTACAATTTGTACTGACTGTTTCCTGGTATGATTTGATTGCTTATTGTAACCTATGACTATCATTAAGTGTTGCACCTTACAATTCTCGATTCTTGATGAATGTATCTTTTCTTTTATGTATACTGAGAGCATTTGCACCAAGACAAATTCCTTGTGTGTCCAATCACACTTGGCCAATAAAGAATTCTCTTCTATTCTATAACAAGAGGATTGCTTTTTACCATCTCAAGGTGCTTGTAATAGCCACTAGTGTGTCCCTTTGTGTTCACCAAATGCAGACACACAGGTCCAAACCAGTGCCTTTAAGCAGCCCACTGCAAACACACAGGTCCAAACCAGAAGCATACCACCACTGGGTATAGAATGGAATGAAAGTATGATAATGATAAAAAGGAAAACATAGAAAAGACATGTGAGAGAATTATATGAACCAATACTGTACTACAATGGGCAGCTTAAACAATTCTTTCTTGATTAGACTTAGACCTATATATTGCTTCACAATGCCTTATAGAGCAGTTTTTCCAGAGTCATCATATTGCTCCCAACAATCTGGGTCCTCAGAAATAATAGAAAGCATAGCAATGTGACTGGTAATGGCCAGAATCATGTCAGTCATAAGAAGCATCTGGAGTCTACAGTGTTTTCATTATGTTTGATTTCATTGTGATGCAGTAAAAGATAATGGATCCTTTTGGCCAGGTCCTGCTCCACTGGACATTTACCAGCCCTCCCTTCAAGGCCAGTGTGGACAAGGTCGGAGAGCAGAGAGGTGTAAAAGCCTCCTTGGTGAAGAAGCATCAAACATATTGACCAGATCCTGGGATATTCTTGGCACCAAGATGAACGTTTTGAAGACTGTATTCATGGCCACAGCATATCCACAGGCATCTTGTTCATAACGATTATCTTGGATGTTTTCAGTGTTACAAGAACTTGGGAAGAACATAGGCCAGTTCTGGAGTTTGGGGAAGGCTGTGAAGAGTGCTCTGCATCGGAGGCAGAGATGGGGCCAGGGCTGTTTGATAGTTATCAGCTGCCTTCGGAGTCAGACATCGGTGAGGCAGAAGAACAGCTGGAGCCTGTTCCTAGTGTGCACATGTGCAGAGTTGCCAGATGAAGGGAACAGCTAAGGAATAATTGTTGACTTGGGAGTAAAGCCATAGGATGGTGAATGGCCCCTCTCATAGGAATAAAAGAGGAGTGAAAGGAGAGTGGGGTTTTGCGGGAGACAATTAGTCCATTCTTGCCAAGTTTTGTGGCATCTGGAAGATATCAGCCTGGCCACTCTCCAAGCCTGATAAAGATCTGTAATTGTGAACTATCTTGAAAGACTGTTGGCCAGGACTTTGCTGGAGAGGAATTCACTGTAAATTAAATAAAAGAGGTTTATTGGGACGAGGAGTTGGCTTCATGCTGTTGAGGAATCCTAGGTCAGAATAGAATCCCCAGTTATCCCTGGCAAAGGACTCTCCATCTCTTCTTGAAAATCTCCAGTGATGGCAACATGGAGCTAGAGGAGCCAATTCAGTCTGTCCTCTGTTTGTTTTTTAATATATATATTTGGAAGGTTTCAGGACTGACTTACTTCTGGTGAACTTCTATAACATCATTAACCTGTGCAGATTTATTTATTTTTCTATGACATCCTTTCCTTTCCTCTTTGCCACAGAGACCAGGGAGATCCACATGTAAGTGGACCTCTGGCTGCCTTCTGAACTCTGACTGATGCAACCAGTGGGGTTTGCTCAGTTCTAGCAGGATCTCACAAGGAAAGTTAATCTTCCAGGTATGGCAGAAATAAAGTAGGCCCAACAACTACATTTCAAGACTTAATTTTGCTGTTGAAATGAAAATCTTTACTATATGAACAAAGGAAACATAAAATGATTGTTACTGTAAAAACTCAAAAGGGCAGGTGCTGGCATGAAAATCAATTCACCCTAAACATAGAAAATGAAGAATTTCGAGAACTTAACAAATTTGCTCAAACGCAGCCTAAATCTAAATCAGATTGATTAAAACTGGAAGCTGATTGAAGTTTCTCCTCCTTGGAAAAACTCAAATACAGGAGCTGTAGGAGCTGCACTTTCCATAAGTGATGTCTTCTATACCTTGGTTGTCCCTGTCATTTCTGACAATATGTTCCAAGTCTTCTTTACATGGAGGTGGACCCCTGAGGACTTCATAGTCCATGCAGTTTCCTGGCTGCAGGACACGTGGTTTGCCAAAGTCAGCAGGAAACTGTACCTCACCACTTTCTCTGGAATTGGAAGCTAAATAGGGTTAGACAATTGAGGGCAGGACAAGAAGTAACAGATGGAAACTTATCAAGGAGACATCCAACTAAGAACTGAGGAAAAATTTCCTGTTTGTGAGAACAATTAACCTGTGGAATGACTGGCCTCCAGAAGTTGCGAGTGCTCTATCACTGGAGGTTTTTAAGAAGAGACTGAACAGCCACTTGTCCAGAATGGTATGGGGTCTCCTGCTTGAGCAGGGGGTTGGACTAGAGGACCTCCAAGGACCCTTCTGTTATTCTGTAGGCCTGGTTAATACTTGGGAAGAAAATCTAAGGAATCCCACAGCTCAAGGCTATATTATGAGGTGGAAGAAGCATCTCAGAAGACAGCAACCAATTTCTGTTTTGTTATCCAAAAAATCCAACTGTACTGTGTCTGTGAGATTACCTGGATGCAAGTTAGACTCATAGAGTTGGAAGGGACATTGGAAGTCTTCTAGTGGCCAAGGTAAGAGACCTCATTCCCTTCCAGACAAATGGTTGTCCCATCTTTTCTTGAACACCTCTAGTGATGGAACACCCAAAACATCAGAGGGCATGCTGTTCCACTTATTAATTATTCTCACTGTCAGAAAATTCATCTTGATTTCCAGGTTGGATTTCCTTCTGAGCAGCTTCTTAACAACTAGTTCTTGGAGGAGGTTTTGAAACCATTTTCCTTTACACAAAAATCTTCTACATGTTTTGATCATTAAAACTGGGGTCCTTGCCTTTATTGCAAGTAATTGGAGCATACGTATCTATAAAAAGAGTGTGGAGCTATCAACACTTGGGGTATTTCCATGTCATATTTTGGGATTCCCAAATTGGAGCATTGTAATCCTCAAGTTGTGTTGTTTTGATCCTTCCATCTCTTATGGGAGACTCAAAAAGTGTTTTGCAGTTCCCTAAAACTGCCAACTCAATTGCTGAACAAAGAAAAGTAATTTAAAAAGCACATTAAAGAGAACACTGCAGAGCAAATGGCTGGAACATGCCTGGGATGCATTTCATGAAGCCTGTGGTTTTTTTCAGTCACTCTTCCTTTAATTACATCCACAAAAACCCAACATTCCAGCCTCCAGCATGTCGGAGGCACATGCAAGCGTGGGCAGCTAAGGGAGAGATGACCAAAATCAGCAGCAGCCATCTCTAAAACATTCACATGTTTGTTTTTCCTATTATTGTATGTTCTGACTTTTAATCATTTATCTTATATGTTGCAAGCATCCTATTAATAATTCTCCCTATTCAAATGACTGAAAGAAAAGCTGTAGGACAACAGATTTAGAGGCGTGACCAAGAACTCAAAAGATGACAACTGTTAATAACAATGAATGGGTAATTCTTGTTAACATACAAAGCCCAGATAAGACTTCTGGCAGGGAGAATTGCTCTGTGCTTCAGTGCTGCTATTTGTATTGGGGTAGAGGGGTCACGGTGGCACAGTGGCATAATGACCCTGGAAGTGCCAGCCAGAAATGGTCTGCACTCCAGCAGTTCAAGTCTGGCTCCATGGCTCCTGCTCACCCAGCAGCTTGAAAGCATGCGATATTGCAAGTAGATAAATGGGTATCACTTTGGTGGGGAAAACCTAGCTGTGTTTGTGTGTGTGGAGTGCAGAAACTGGTTCTGGACCTGGCTGGACACGAGGCAATGCAACATGATGCGAGGTGAGACTGGCAGAGGAGCCTGGAAGAACCAGCAACTGGTGTAAGTTAGTTTGCCCCCTGCAGTGCACCAAGGATAGGCACATAAGTGCCAAGCATAATAAACTAGCAATTTAGGCTGCTGGGACTGCATTGTGTGTCTAGTGTTTGTAGATTTCCCTGAGATTGTATGCCATGTGTTAAATAACAACAACAGGGCAAAAGGTTTAGTAACCTTCTCTCACTTTTATGACCTACAGGTGTGCATTCCTGATTTCAGAATTTTACAAAAAATGAAGATATTTCTACTCTGGGAGAGCAATTAATGAATCATCTCTCTCCTTACCCCTCTCCATAAAAGTAGCTTGGGCAATGTAATCAGTGGTATCGTGGCACACAGTGGCACCATACGAAAGTATATGAAAAAGCCTTTTTTTCAGATAACAACTGTTATTTTTGTTTTGGTCCAGTTCTGTTCAAGGTTTTTCTAAATGAAGTTTAAGTATTATGCAAGGGGGTAGGCACCAGAGATTTCTCTTTATCAACTTTTCCCACAGTATGCATAGTTCAACAGGTTCAAAGAAAAGAACAGATTTTTTAAAATTATGTATTTATCCAATAGGAAAAAGATATTTTCTCCCCTGTATTTACAGGAAAATGGCTAGAGAGGGAGGGGGAGATGCCACATGCTCTTAAAAGCTCTTGAAAGCCAGGGGTGGGATTGTACTGGTTCTGTCCACCTCTGTAGAACCGGTTGCTATGAAAAGCAGCAAACAGAAAACATCCATAGAACCGGTTCTATGTTTGCTGCTGTTTTGGCCCACCCGCTTGCCCAGGCTCTTACCTGACCTTTATTTCCTGCGTTTTCAACCGCAGCTGCTTTGTGCGGCACAGCTGCAGTTGAAAAAGCAGGAAAAAAGGGCTTTTCCAACCGCTGCGCACTTGCACGCAGCACTGCTCAACTGTCCGGGCACACAGCAGGTCGTAAATTGCACTCACCGTGCAACGCACAGCAACAGAACCAGTAGTTATACTGGTTGGATCCCATCCAGGGGTGGGATTCTACAGGTTCTCACCTATTCTCTAGAACCGGTTGTTAACTTTCTAAGCAGTTTGGAGAACCGGTTGTTGGAAGAAATCTCCTTTTGTTTTTCTCTCCCCTTCTTACATTCTCGGCAATATGCTTAGACTTAGGATCTCCGAAGGATGTTTTTTTTTTCCTTTGCTGGTACTTTCTTAAAGGGGAAGGGTTGTTCTAAGCTTTTTACACTGCTGTTGGGAGGAAATACTCCCCTGTTGGAGTTAGCACTTTGAAAAAATAATTGAATAACAAAGCAGAGCTGACTGAAAGAAGCTTTTAATGACAAGGAACTAAGATGAAGGACATTCAGCAAGGCTTCTTTGCTAGCTAAAAAGATTGACATTCAAACGTGAGTTTACACACCCTTTTTGAGTTTTAGTCTAAAACTGGTGACCG
Organism: Laticauda laticaudata; assembly: GCA_004320025.1. Taxonomy (NCBI): domain Eukaryota; kingdom Metazoa; phylum Chordata; class Lepidosauria; order Squamata; family Elapidae; genus Laticauda; species Laticauda laticaudata. The sequence continues at coordinate 7,903 of BHFT01042803.1, forward strand.
TTCAAAGTTACAATGGCACTGAAAAAGTGACTTATGACCATTTTTCACACTTACGACCATTGCAGCATCCCCACTGTCATGAGAGGCCAGGCAAGGAGAAGCGCCCCTTGGTGTGAGTGACATTGAGTTGGCCATGCCCACCCAGTCACATGACCAGCAAGCCACACCCACCATCTTCCCTCTTTCTTTTGTCTCACCAACATCTTTTTTGAGGGGACGGGAAAACTGTTAGGAGGAAAGGGCACATGTGGGGGAAGATGTGTGTGTGAGAGAGAAGGGGGCATGGGAAACGGATGGTTTGTGCAATAGCGCTTTATTTTATAATTTAAATATTGGAGAAGGGGGACTATTGACCAGAATGGGTGCACAAACCCAAATATGTCACAGGTCCTGTGGTGGCAGGAAGAAGTCTCCAGTGCCCGTCACAGCTGGAGAAGGCCTCTGTAGGCTCGTTGGGTGAGGAAAGCGGCATCTGTCCAGCTGTCTCCTTTTAGTCCCCTCTGCCAGATCCAAGAATGTGAATTCTTCTTCCTGCAGGTAGAGATGCTCAGAGAAGGCCAGGAGGCACTTTCTGCAGGCATGCAAAGCAACAAAGCAAAAGGAGGAGTGGAGACTCCCAGCTGAGACCCACCTGGGTTCTGCTGGGTTCAGGAATGTGTGAATGACCTGCTTCATGAGCCTGCAGGATGAGGCTGTTCCTCAGAATATCATGCAGGGAGTTGAAGTGGACATCCAGGCAAAGTTTTCTCCTTGTGTCCTTGCCTTGTAACACTGGTCAGCAGCAGTGGTGGGATTCAAAACATTTTACGACCGGTTCTGTGGGCGTGGCTTGGTGGGCATGGCAGGGGAAGGAGACTGTAAAATTTCCATTGCCCACCCCACTCCAGGGGGAAGGTTACTCAAAATTTCTGCTACTGGTTTTGCAGAACTAGTCAGAACCTGCTGAATACCACCTCTGGTCAACAGCCCCTGTTGGTCTCCCTTTACGGACTTCTTGCCAGCCATAAAAGTACAGAATGTTAATTTACAGCACACAGTTTGGAAAGGCCAGGAGACATTCTTAAAGAGACAGGCCAAACCACAAGCCTGCATGTTGGAATGTCTTTATTAGCACCATCCTCACATGCTTCTGACTCTACATTGTCTCGTGTGGTTTGCTAAATCCTGAACTTGGAGGGAGGGCAGAGCTTGGTTTATTGTAATTTTTTGATCTAAAATCTGCCCAGAATGGGGGATATTTGAGAAGGGAGAAAGGAAGGGAAAAGAAGTCATTTCCCTAAAGGACTACAAAAATCCAGCTTTTGTAGTGCTGCTGTACATAAATGGTGGAGATAGGGCCAGCACCAAGGGCCAATCCAGCAGCCAAATACGCCAAACAGGCAGGCCAACCCTTATAAGGCAAAGGAAGGCAAGAGACCAGCCAGTGAGCCAGAAGCGGCCACCTCAAAAGTGAAGCTAAACAAGTGCCCAGAAGGAGACAGGCAGGGACGAGTGAGGCTTTGCTGATATGAACAGAACAGAACAAAATAACAGAGTTGAAAGGGACCTTGCAGGTCATTTAGTCCAACACCTCTACCCAAGCAGGAGACCCCACACCATTTCTGACAGGTGTCAATCCAGTCTCTTCTTGAAAGCCTCCAGGGATGAAGCTCCCACAACTTCCAAAGTCAACTTCTGTTCCACTGGCTGATTGTTCTCACTGTCAGAAAATTCTTCCTTATTTCCAGGTTGAATCTCTCCTGGATCAGTTTCCATCCATTATTCCTTGTCTGGCCTTCAGGTGCCTCATAAGATAGCTTGATCCCCTCCTCTCTGTGGCAGCCCCTCAAATATTGGAAGACTGCTCTCATGTCTCCCCTGGTCCTTCTCTTCACTAGACCTGCCGTGCCCAGTTCCTGCAACTGTACAGGAGCAGCTGGGGAAGGTCTTTTTGGCCTTTGGGCAATAAGAACCAAAGCTGCAGAAGGTCCCCAGCCAGGTCACTGTCACCAGCACCACAAGTACCACAGCCTCAAGTATCACAGCTTCTCCCAGGCACAGGGCATTGGCCCCCTTGAGAGCAAGGGCAATTTGGGCAGTGGTGAGTTTGGCTTCATCTTAATTTAAGCAATCAAAAGTAAATTTATGATGGCAGTGGCTCTCCCCAGATTTAAGAAGCTCTGTTTCCTCAGGGCCATGACAAGCACCAAAGAAATCAGACAGTTCAAGGATTTATTGCAAGCTTAAGCTCTCTATGAGAATCTGACCTGGCCAAAACAAATAGGAGGTAAATAAGAGTAAGGGGAATTCAAGGAGGGCTGGATTTAGATCTCTTGTGGGCGCAAAGGGACTCAAGACTGATGCTGCACTTGACCCCTTCCTTGTGGTTCATCTCCCACAAGCCACACTCAAGTGTCAGGATTTGTGTCTGGAGGGCTGCCCCCCCAATTTTGGTGCTTCAGGCTGAGGCAGTCCAAAAGTCATGGCCAGCTGTGGGGCACCTGAGGCAAATTCCTTTTCTGGGCTCCTCTTCTGATTTTGTTAGGAATTCAGAAAGCGGCCCACTTGTTTCTTCATTCTATTTAGCCCTCAAGCAGGTGAGCTGTCTCACTGTTCTGACCCAAACCTTGTTCCAAGGAAACAAACATGAAACAGAGGTGACAGGAAAACCTTTTAATGATTCTTTACAAATTCCGTTCCTTCACAGTTGAAAGGCTGTTTCAAACTCATTGTCTCTGATAAGAATGAGCCTTGCCAAGGTTGTGCAAGGCTGCCAAAAGCACTAGATTAAGTTGCCAAGAAAGATTTCAAACACCAAGAGTCTCCAAACACAAACCAAGATATTCCAAACATCCACAAGACTTTTGTGCAAAAACTTCTTTGCTTCCTGCAAAGATCTCTGGTTTCTCAGCTGGCTTTTATCTCTTAAGGGAGGGACCATCACCTTGCNCAGCTGGCTTTTATCTCTTAAGGGAGGGACCATCACCTTGCAGCCTTACTCCCGAGTCGCCCATGCTGCTGCAGCTGCTCTTTCCTTCGAGAAGCCCTGGGCACAGGCTCCTCAGGGTCCTCTTCCTCACTGCTGCCAGCCTCCACAATCTCCAAAGGCAGCCTTCCATTCCCTGATGGTCCTGGCCCCATGCCTGCATCACACGCAGGCCTCTCGTCCAAGTCCTCGCTCTCCGAGACCTCAGCCATCTGCACCTGCTGCTGGCGAACCACAACACTCACAGAGGGTGTTTTTACTGCTTTTTGCTTTTTTTGTTGCATTATTTCGAGGTCTTCAGTTCTGGCATACCCAAGTCATGGTGCCCCCAAGCTATGCCAACTCGGTTGTAGCCTGAAGCCGGCCTTGATGAAAGCTTCTCTGTAGCCCAGGGGCTGAGGAGGCCAGGGCTGTGATGGTGCGAGGGCTGCAGTGGGGAGGGGGAGAGTGCTCCCCCACAGACCTCTAGTATAAACCCAGAAGGAGCTGTGTTTGGCCAGGCCCAAAGGTCCTGTTTGCAGCACCCTGACTCTTCTTCCTGCACAAGAATTTCTATACAGCTGTTTGCCATGTGCAAGCTCCATGCGATCAGATGCATCTGAATGTTTGTTAGCACTTTGGCCTCAGTTCCAGGCTCAGAGATTGCCAAAGGGCACCCCTTTTCTGAAATTCAGCTTGTTTGGAAGCTGAGAATACCAGATCTGGCACACCTACTGCCTCAGGTCAGGTGCAGAAGGGAGAATAAAGTGCAAATGTGCTTCTTTGTCAGATGCTCCCATTTTTGTAGCTCTACATTTTCAGATAATTTAGGTTGCTTTCCAAAAGGCCAGAGGCTCCTTTTTATTCCTCTTCTGCACATATATGTATAAATGAATTCATCCAGCTGCAAGATTGAACCAACAGCTCAGTAAGTTACTTGGGCTGGAAGATGCCCACCATAAACCTTGCCACTTCAAAGCAGCAGCAGCAGCAGCCAAATGGGTGAGGACAGGCCAGGAGTTACCAGCAGGAGGTATCATCCTGCAAGAGGCACAGAGCAGCTGGGCCCTGATGCCCTGAAGCCCTGATGATGACTTCCACCACCACTTTAACTTTTGTGATCCCCCCTCCTCCTCCTCCTCCTCCTCCTCCTCCTCCCCCTCCTCCTCGCAGAAAAACTAAATGTACAGATTCTGAATAGGTGAAACTTGGCTCAATAGCAGTAACTGTGAGAAGAGCTTGAAGCAAATGCTATCCTTGCCTGTGTTTAACAGGATAAAATCAAGATCGTGTGAGTATTAGTACCACTTTCAAAGCTTTGGTAAGATGCCGCTTGGAATACTGCATCCAGTTTTGATCACCACACTATAAAAAAGATGTTGAGACACTTGAAAGAGGGTGGAGAAGAGCAACCAGGATGATGAGGGGACTGGAGGCTAAAACATATGAATGGTTGCAGGAACTGGGCTTGGCTAGTCTAGGGAAGAGAAGGACCAGGGGAGACAGGACAGCAGCCTTCCAATATTTGAGGGGCTGCCGCAGAGAGGAGGAGGGAGTCAAACTATTTTCCAAGGCACCTGAAGGCCAAACCAGGAATAATGAATGGCAACTGAAGAAACACAGATTCAACCTGGAAATAAGGAGGAATTTTCTGATAGAACAATCAACCAATGGAACAGAAGTTGCCTTCAGAAATTGTGGGAGCTTCATCACTGGAACTTTCAAAAGAGGCTGGACTGCCATTTGTCCAGAATGGTACAAGGTCTCCTGCTTAAGCAAGGGGTTGGATGAGATGACCTTCAAGGTCCCTTCTAACTCTGTTATTCTCTTATCCTGTTCTCCTCCCACCCAGCCCCCTCTCCTTTTTTGTGGACCTTTTCTGTAAAACTTGCAAAACAGTGAACTTCATAAATCTCAGTGTCATGCTGAAGATATTTCCTGCTTGGAGGCTTTCACAGCATCTGCTGGTTTGAAGTTGAGTTTTTATTGGTCCTGCGGGCCTCATTTCTTTCTAGCCTGAGCAGTTTATCCCTGCCCTGTGGCCTCCAGGAGGCTTTATCTCTCAAAAAAGGTACTGGTGAAAGAATAATAATTATGATTGGTACAAATATAGCTTTCCTATTTCTCAGGCAAGAGATTGCACTGATGAGGGAGAGAGGCAGGACTGAGCTAGTTGAGTTTGTCTTCATCAGGATCTTCTGGTGCTCCACAGCCTCGTTGGTAGGTGAAGAAGAAATCCAGAATTTGTAGCAAATCTTTGAAAATGCATGCTTGGGGAAAGTCAGGCAGGATCCATCATGATCCCCCAGGCCTTCTAGAAACAGAAATCTAAGAAGCCAAGGAAAAGGGGTAATTTCAAACAGACTAGCTTTTATGAATACCTTTCAAACCGGGAATTCTACAGGAAGGTCCAGAACTTCCAATTATAATTTCCCTACATTTTCCCAAGGCATCTTCTTCCTTTTTCTCTCCAGGAGAAAGTAATAAGAGAGGAAACGTGGTTCTGGGGGTAAATATAGATAGCCCCCTTGTCTGAGACCACTGTCGGCATTTGCTAAGCTAGGAAACTTTCAGCTAAGTCCAGCATTAAATCTGTGGAAACACATTTTACAGCTGCCGATTTTAGGGTGGCATCTCTGTAAACTCTGACTTAGCTCTAATGCTACCCCATCTTTTCCACATGCAAGTGGAATCCAGGCTTCTCACAGAGCTTCAAAGGACTGCTGCAGCCCAAAATTTATGAGTATTCTGGTTCACCAGCAGCAGGTGCAGACAGCTGAGGTCTCGGAGAGTGAGGACTCGGATGAGGGCCCTGCGTGGGATGCAGGGATGGGGCCAGGACCATCAGGGAGTGGAGTGCTGCCTTCAGAGATGGTGGAGGCTGGCAGCAGTGAGGAAGAGGTTCCCGAGGAGCCTGTGCCCAGGGCTGCTCGAAGGAAAGAGCAGCTGCAGCAGCATGGGAGACTCGGGAGTAAGGCTGCACGGTGATGGTCCCTCCCTTAAGGGAAAAAAGCCAGCCTGAGCGACTGGTATTCCTTGCAGGAGGCAAAGAAATTCTTGCACTTCAAGCCTTGTGGAAGTTCGGACTATCTTGGTTTGTGTTTGAAGACTTTTTTTGGGGGGGGGAATATTTCTTGGCAACTTAATCTAGTGCTTTTGTCAGCTTTGCACAACCTTGACAGAGCTTGCTCTTATCTGGGAAATTAGATTTAATAGCGCTTTGCTGTGAATGAATAGAATTTACAGAGACGCATTAAAAAGGTCTGAGGCTGTGTTGACTTTGGGTCAACCTCTTCTCGGTTGGCTGCACTCAGTTCTTAATGTAAGAGGTTGGATACCCATCTAGGGATAAGGGGTAGATTTTGGCAGCATCAACATATTTCGCTCCAGGTGATGGAAACCTGAAGTCCCTGATCTTTCTTCCAAATGAAATCTTCCCTCATTCCACTTGATATCCAAGTTCAGGTAAATTGCTTCTCTCAGTCCTCCATCCACTGGTATTCTCCAGTCGCCTACATGCGCGTGGAGGCATGTTGCCTGTCATCCAGAGTGCTTCTGGGAAGCAGGTACAAGTTGCATTAGACAAATATTGCAGTAGCCTGAATGTCAGGCACAAAGAAGCAGGACCACAGCAAATGTTGGTCAAAGTTTACTTCTTTATTGTTGCAACGCCTATTTGCAAGAGTATTCTCAGTCTGCCTTAATTCCCTTGGGAACAATAAGATACCTGGCTCATATTACCACATGTGGTGGACGTGCGTGGATGCCAAAAAATATTGGACTAAAATCCACACATGGTTGGAAAAAATGACAAAAAAGCATATAGACTTGAAACCAGAGATATTTTTATTGGGAATTTTACCTGAAATATAATATGAAATATAATACAGCAAAGAATTGAAATATTTGATTGTAAATGTATTAACAGGGGCTAGGATCATATTTGCTAAAAACTGGAAAAATGAGAAAATACCAACACAGGAGGAAGTTATTAAGAAAATATTGGAATGTACTGAAGTGAGTAGATTGACATTTGAAATTGGAGAACAAGAAGATAAACAATTTTATAAAATTTGGGATCTATTCTATCAATGGCTAGACAATAAAACATGGTTATGAAATATGTAGATTTTTTAGAACATAATGAAAATATAAAGATGTATTTTATAGGATAGATTTGAGATGATAATATGAATTCTCATGAAACAAATTAAGTAAAATATGGATTATCTTGTAAAACATGAATAATAGTATTGTCAAATGATTAACAATGATATTAATGTATTTAGGAATATTTGATTGACAATACAAGAACATATACAATGTAAGTGAAGACTATGAAATGGAAGCACAAAACAATTTATAAACCAACTGACACACTGTATGTGTATATATGGAAGATGGCTTGATGTTTTTAGTTGTGTTTGTCTAAGTGTGCCTTAAAAACAATAAAACTTAAAAAAAAAAAAGCTTTTATGCAGCCTTAGTAGAGTATGTACAAAGGAGGGGGGAACAAAGATTTGTCATTGCTTAGGGCATCAGTGAGCCTTAATCTGCCACTTGGTGGACCTAATATTACCCCTACCCTGAAAATGAGCCCCAGGGATGGTCTTGACCAGCACGAGTGGTGGCATGGACAGGGGGCAGACTGCTGGCTCCTTGGGACAGCACAAATACTGCTTTTGCCCTTCTTTCTTTGGGCACAGTGATTCTGCTTGTTGGGCTGCTTCCCCAAAGCTGGCAGCTCCATGGCCAGTTGCTTTCTTTTTCCCTCTTTTTGGGAGGTTGTTTGGTGAATGGAAGGAAAATGGGGAAGGGGAATTTTCCTGCCTGTCATCTCTTCCTCAAGCTCAGCACAGGCTGAGGGAAGGATGGCAGGCAGAAAAATTCCCCCTCCCTATTTCCTCTCCAATTGATAATTGTTTTAGATATTTGTCTGGTATGCAAAATGATGGAAAAACATGTTGATTTTCCACAGATTGGAGGTAAGATATCCAAGTGGTCATCTCTATGAAAAGAGAACAGGTTGGAGTAATTAAGTTTTCAAAGTTTGATTACTTTCGTAAAAAAAATCCTGTTGTCTTCAAACAGCTGTATTATTTTTAAAATTATGAAGAAAAATTCATTCTTACTTTTCTTCATTCCCTTCCACCTTACTTTGCCTTATCTCAATCTAGTTGTTCTTCCTTATTTCCTCTTTCCTTCCCAATGCAAACACATTTCTTCCAACTTCTTCTTCTTTTGCTCTTGCTAGAAGAAGAGAGGAGTATATATTCTCTGAGTTTGCATTCTTGAGTCTTCATATGTGATAATGATTTGTTTGTGAACTAGCTTTACTACAGACAAAGCTTGAGGCAAAAGACATAGGTCATTTAAGGCCCAATTGATTGTATTGCCTAATATTTTATTTAAGAATTTGCACTCCTACGGATTAAAAGTGAAGCAATATTGTTGTATGTGTTATTGTCTATTTGTTCTCTAAAATCCTGATCTTACAAGTGCTTTAATAAAAAAAATGACCCTGAAGAGGAGTGGTGGGAGCAACCAAGTAAGAATAAAGATGGGTTGTATTAACAAATGTTTAATATAGTAAATAAATGAAGTTAAAATATGTTGCTGCTAGCAGTGACCATTCCTATGCTTTTATCCAGAGAACAAAATCATGAGCATGCAAGGTAAACAGATTCTTACTTTAATATCTCATCATCATCAACCCCAAAGGTAAATTGTTCTGAAGCAATTAAACTCTTTTTTATACTATCTTTCTCTTTCTCTGTTTATTTCACTATCATACTTCAACTCCATCAGAATTTAAAAGAAAGGCCCTGCCACTTTCACAGTATAAATAATATACAGTAGTTAAAGCATTCACAGTACAATCTAAAAACTTGAAAAACCCATAGCCATAAAGCAGAGACAAAAGCAATAAGCAGTGTAAGCAAAACCATAATAATATCATAGGTATAAAAGCAAACATAATGCATTTTTCATATGATATATCCTACAAGGTCCATTCCAAATATTTCTGAAGTTTAATGTAATAGAACATTTGTCTACAAAGCTAAAATTCCTGTATTTGACCATATCTTCCTCCTGGAAATAAATTTTAACTATGATATCGTGATTTTTGCAAATTCTTGGATGATATTTTGATAAACTGGAGCTTTGCCACTTGTTTTTTAGCACTGAAAAAACATAAGCAGATGAAACCCATATAACCTTTTGGTTTTTTTAAATCAGAATAGGATTAAATTGCCAAGAACAATAGACAAGTGTGAAGAGGTAAGTTAATTTAAGTCTTTTTAAGTCTTTTTACAAGTAAAAAGACTATAAAAATCTGTGTGAAATATATAGAGAGAGCATCCTTAAACCAACAGCTGCCCCTTGGGCTGCATATCACTATTGAATCCCTATGCTAGTTCTAGAAGATGAGTGGAGGCCAACCTCACCTCCAGGAATAAGATCAGTGGTGGGATTCAGCTGATTCGCATCAGTTCTGCTGAACCTGATGTTAATTTTTTGCGTAGTTTGGAGAACCGGTTGATCCCACCATAGGCTGGCCTCGCCCCATCCAACGGAGTTAACATTCAGGGTGGGAAGGCTGCAGGGTTATGACTGGGAGCCATGCTCATCAGCTAGGAGGCGGAGAATGGATGCCAATCAGCTGGGAGGCTTCCCCCCCGCCCGCCTGGGTGGCCTCCTACAAAAGACCATGTGACTACCAGTTTAAAAAAAGTTCAGTCAGACCTTCCAACTTCGCAAGATCTCCCAAGAAGTTGGAAGGTCTGACTGAACTTTTTTTAAACTAGTAGACACATGGACTTCTTTTGTTGCATTGAATGCAGAACAGAACTGGAAAGCAAGTTAGTGAGGGAATGGTGGTTGCTCTGGGATGATGTGGGAGTGAGGATTTTGCATTATGATGGCTGTCATGCCCCTGGTGGAGACTGACTCTGAGGAAGAGGAGGAACAGCCAACAGGGAGTGGAAGTGTGGCTCCAGAGGTGGTGGAGGAGGCTGGGGAAGGGCAGAGGCCAGATGAGCAATCAGAGGAGGATCCAGGCCCATCCCCTATCCATCCTAGGTCACACAGGGAAAAGCGTGGTCTACTCAGGAGGAGAGAGCCATGATTCTCCTCATGGATTGCAGCTGTGAGCTCTGTATGAATTTGGAACTGCGTGTTCACAGCTGCTGTAGTCAAATTAGTGCTTTCCTTGGATGAGGTTTATCTTTGTTGGCGCTCTTCCCATGGACTCTTGCAGTTATCTTCCTGGAATGTGTGATTAATTATCTTGGTTTGCCTTGGAACTCTTGTCAATGTGGTTTGTTTTTGGTTTCCTTTTGCTTCATTATCTACTTTTTAAATTTAAACTGTGACTAATAAAACAGTGAAGCTAAGTTGAAGGCATTACAAGACCTTGATTCATGTTTTAGTTTTTGTGTTATTTTTGAGACACTGCGAGTCATCACAATGGCTCTGGAGTGGGGTGGAAGTGAGGCTTTTGCATTATGACTACTCATACGTAAGTAAGAACCAGTAAAAGAGGAATGGAAAAATCCCTATCTGTAGATCAGTGTTTTTTAGTCTTGGCAAGGTTAAGATGTACAAATTTCATGCTGCCTTGGGAATTCTGGGAATTGAAGTCCATGCATCTTAAAGTTGCAAAAGTTGAGAAGCATGGGTCTACATTAGAGCCTAGGATTTTCCATTCCTGTTTTATTTAGAGTTTGGTGCAATTAAATAAATCAGTTGTGGTTTCCTTAACAAATAGTGATTAAAGTGATATGAACTATTAGTGGACTTTTTGTGAGAAACTGAAATTAAAAGTTGATCTGGGCTTTGATGATTAGATATGGGATTATGGAAGCAATGTAGACAAATGTTAATCTTAGAGTAAGAGTTTGATTTTTTTTACTTATATCTATACCAAAGAAAGTTGGAAGTCATTCTTTTTCAGTTTTCCTTCTTTTCCTCTTTCTTTCTTACACTACTCTTTTTCTTTTCTGAGCCTTTTCTTTTTTCAAATCTGTTTTTTATTTATTCATCCCTTAGCTTTGTAATTTTTGATAAATGAAGGATCAAATACTCATTCATTATAATTCTACATTCCTTATTTACAGAAATCATATCAAATTTTAGAGTGAAATCCACTGGGAGCCATCTCATATAAGGCAGGCTCTGAGTCCCTCTAACCAAAAAATATTTATCGATAGAAGAGAATATTTATAGCTCAGGGTTGAACTGTGACGTCCTTTTTGCTCTCTGAGCTTGATGGTTTTCTTGCAGATGTTTCATCATCAAACTAGGTAATATCATCAATACTAGTAGGGAGTGGAGTTTGCTCTTATTTTCATATACTAATGGCTTATCCTGTCAGTGTTGATCAGTTGCTTCACAAATAGTGTTTTGATTGGTGCCGGGTCTCTACAGCTGCAGGCAGAGAAGAGCTATTCTGCACCCCTCTCTCAAATGTTCTTTAAAATAGAGTTTCCCAGCATTCCTTTGGAACCTCCAATATACAAACTGTGGTTATACATAAAATGAATCCTCTTTACCTGGAGCTTCAAAATGTGCTGTTTGCTGTGAAGATGAGTAGCTAAAAGTCAGTCTACATTTAGTGTACATCTGACTTTGGGGATATTTCTTCATAACCAAACAAAAGTATATTTTCTGTGTAGTTCACATACCTTGCTCGCTAGATCCGGATGTCACAGCAAAGCCCATATTTTGTAATTAACCCCTGCGCCCCATTTTGACTGGCAGAATGCTGCAGGAAACTGAGTGCTGTCATGCCTCCTGGCCATGCCCACCCAGCCATGTCCACCAAGCCAATCATTAGGGCAGAGAACCAGTTGTTAAATTATTTGAATCCCACCACTGGATAAGATGTTCCATAGATTGGGGCAATAGTAGGAAGGTGAAATAAATCCTAACTGAATATACTGATCTGCCTAAACCACGAGTGTCAAACTCGCAATGTCTTATTTTCATCACATGACATATCGTGACTTTTTCCCCCCTTCGCTAAACTGGGAATGATCATGGCCATCTGTTCTTGAACATGATTCAGTTATTCTTCTTAGTGCTATCAGAACCTCTGAACCACTTATCCCACTCCCATCTATCTACTCCACCTTAACTGGCTTCTCCCACTAACTGGTAAAGTGGTGCCCAACCCACTTATTTCCTCTTCCCAAATCTCATTCAGGAACATACATCACACAACCCAAGATCCACTCTCAAGGCCTATCCTCCACTGGATCTCAACCAGTGACTGATTAATCTTACCAAAATTAAGAGAAATTGGAGCAGACTCCTTTTTAGTTATATATTTTATGATCAGAATATAAAAAGTACCCATGCTCTTTTCATTTCATTAGACTGGAAATAAAACTTAGGGTATTGAATTGTTATGAAGATATAAATGACTTAAACTGTCATAAATATCAACCTGTGAATTTTCACATTGTACACTCTTCTGATCATAAACACCTAAACTTGAAGTACTATTGCTATGTTCCCAGGTCTTTGCCACTACAAGCTGAGTAAGATCTTCTTGCCTAGTCACACACTTTCCATTAATAAACTAAACATGATGTATACATTCCTTAAGAAACTAAACATTATGCACATATTCCTAAATAGTGCCAAACTGGGATACTACTTTCAAGATCAAAAGCCAGGAAAGCAGATAACAAATAATAAATTATATATAATTATCAAAACACTGAAAGAAATTCAGAACAAATGTTAGGTACTGAATTACCTGTAATAGAGAATAAGGAACTTTGAAGAAAGTTTAATTAAAAGCACGAATACAATTAAAAATAGATGGGATAAGTGGCTTCAAACACGTATATCTTCCACAATCTTGCCATCTATTCAAAATGCTATGATGAAAACAGCTAAGGTAAGGTTCATTCTGACTTAAGGATAGCTCCTATCAATCATTCCATATCCACCTAAAATGAGTGAAACTGAAAAATGCTATTAAAATCCCTACTTGGCAGGCAAAGCAATACGTTACCCTTTCCAATGAGCAAAGTTTCCAAAATACATTTTGAATTGAAGCCTGCACAAGCATTATTTATTTATTTAAATTTATTAGCTGCCCTACTCCAGTGGACTCCTACTCTGCCTTAAAAATCTCAACCAACAAAGCAGCATATTCCCTTCCCCCCCCCTCCCTGAATAACTGATTAGCCAGTGAGATGACATTCATCAGTCAAAGAAAGAACTGGAAAATAATGGGAAAAAAGAAAAATTGTGAGAAACCATACACATACATGTATGAAGGTATCTATCTAGATCCATATATTGTGGTATAATTTATCTTAACAATGACTCTCTCAGATAGAGATCTCTCCATCATTTGCTATTTGATCCTAGAGATCCTAAGAAAGTAATATAGGAGCTAGAATATATTCCAGTGGCTCTCAGCCTGTTGTCTGCAGATCCCTGGGACGCCTCAATGTCATCACAGGAGATCTGTGAAGGCTTAAAGAAATGTTATGATTTAAATTTTGAATTAAGTCTTGGTGGCCCTTGGCCATCATCTGTGGCCACAAAAGGTATGTAAAAGGGGTTTGTGGTAAAGAAAAGGTTAAGAATCACTGGTGTAAACAAACCTGCTTGTAACGGAATGCATGAAGCATCTCATCTAAAATCTCCCCCCTATATTCAGCAAAATGGCAAACTGCCAAAAAGGGAACTGAAATATTGATGCAATTTAATTTTCATGTACCAATATGCAAATTAATATTATATCCTTATGAAAAGTTACATTACCAGTAATAAACTAAAATGTATTAAACTGACAAATCTGCAATATAAAAATCAACTGTTATCAAGTACACCATTTCCAATAATTGCAGAATAATTGAGTTCTATGTCTGCTGATTGCATTAGAAAGTCACTGAGAAACATTTTTTTCACATTTAATGGAAATAGCTATGAAATAACTGCTTACTAAATTAAGGCTATGTAGAACTTAAAAATATCCCTTAGGGTATATTTTTATTAATATACCATACATTTGGAAGAACATTAAGTTGCAAATTAAGAAGATAATGCATACTTTGTGATGTAGAAAAAGTATATGAATTTTAAAATAAATATTCTAAGCTTCAAAAGAAAAATAAAATAAAACTCCACATATCTTATCTTCTGGACAATATACAATAAGTTCAATTTTCTCTATCAAGAGAGCATAGCATTTAGTGTTCAAGTTGCATTGTAATGACAGTGAACTGTTTTTCTTAAAGTAGAAATTTGTACTAAAAAGCAGTATTAATTTCTGTTTCGATTAACTTTACCAGTATTCAAAGATCTGGAGGCTAAAGGAGTTAAAAAGTTACTATGTTTAGTTTCTAATATATTAGAGCACAAAAAATGCTTTGTTCTCTTTTATTATTTTTAAGTATTCTGTGCAATATATTTCTGGATAGCATACTAAGCAGTATACAAATTAAATAAATTAAAATAATAACAGATTAACATTTACTAAAACATGTAAATCAAGGATCATGAGAAACAGACTATAATCATGAGATATCAAATGCTGTCATGAATCACATCCTTCAAGAATGTATCTAAATTAGACTTTGGTTGGCCAAACCAAGTGCCAGTATAGCAAGCATCTTTTTTTTTTAGTAATGATCAATGAATATCTACAGAATGTAGTAATTATGTTCTTCAATGAAGTTTGGCAAAATAAACTAGGTGCTTATTAAAAAATATATACATTAAAAATATAATTGGTGTCTGTATATCTTAAGCATGGAGTGCAAAAAGTAATCAAACATTTTCCCTTTCTTCTAAAGCAGAGGTGTTAAATTTAAGGGCCACAGGCCGGATCCAGCCCACAATGTGGTCATATCCAGCCAGCAGGACCGTCCTAGTCTACCCAATGTGAAGAAGAAAGATTGGGCCAGCGTGGCTTCGGCATGGTCTACCCAACATGAAGAAAAAGTTCAGGTCAGCCTGGCTTCAGCCCAGTCTACCCAATGTGAAGAAATATTGGGCCAACCTGGCTTCAGCCTGGTCTACCCAATGCGAAGAGGAAACATGCCAGCAGTTTGGGGAGTGGCATCAAACTAGCCACGCCCACCCAGTTGGCTGTGCCCACCCAGTTGAACACTCACGCCTGGCCTCCCGAGGTCAACCACAGCCCTGATGTGGCCCTGAATGAAATTGAGTTTGACACCCCTGTCCTAAAGGTATGAGTCATCCCATAAAACTGATTGGCAGGAAATTTCATACAGATAAAAACATACTTTTATATAAAGAGTCTTATTCAGGGAAGAATCAACAACTACTGGATATAAAAACTAACACTCATAAGAAGCAAAATGTACTGAAATGCATTATTACTTTCAAGTCAGACTAGTTTGGTGTAGTGATTAAAGAATCAAGGCTAGGAGTCAAGATACTGTGAGTTCTAGTCCTGCCTTAGCCATGAAAGCTGGCTGGGTGATTTTGGGCTCTCTCAGACCAATCTACCTGACAGGTTTTCCTGTGGGAAAATAAAAAGAGGATGGAGTTTTATGTACATTTGCCACCTTGACTTATTTATAAAATACCGGTAATAAAGATGGGATAAAAATCTCATAAGTCCTGCTTGCAGGCTTGTGCTTGAAAGAACTGGCTGGTTACCATGGGCAAGAAAATATTTAATTCAGCAAGATTCTTCTCCTGCTAAGGTGAGTGCCCTTTATTGCCACAAATATGATAGTAGAGATCAAAGAAAGATGACCAATAATAGTTCCACTTACAATATATGTGCCCTCCCTTTCTAAAGTGGCTAGTAATCTTACTGCTTCTCCTAACATTTGTTGCCTATTTTTTGTTGTTCATGCTATTTCCATTTCTTTCTCCCCTACCCCCGCCCCTTATATTGTTTCCTCTTCAGCTGGGAAGTTTCAAGTTCTTATTTACAGGTAACTGCAAACTTTGATCAGTAATATTATGACATCTATTTTCATAAATTATATTATTAATAATTGTTACATTGCAATTATTGTCATGCAAAACCTGCCACTTCTAAAATTGGTTTAGGTTCTAATTTACTGGTTAATACAAACTTTGATCACTAAAGACCCTGTCACACTGCCCAACGGATGCAAAACGTTTGTAAAAAGGACACAGCGGACGAGAAAAATGTTCCATC
>BHFT01042804.1:0-15063 GCA_004320025.1 Laticauda laticaudata
AAAAGAGAGAGATTCAAAGACCTTGTTGATGATCCAAAACTCTGTCAAGGACCTTGGAGTTCTCAGTCTAATGATGCTAAGTGCTAGAGCTCACTGTCAACCTACCAAGGCAAGAAAAGCGTTAAGAGTTGTTACACTATCCTTATGTACTTTTTCTCTGGTAAATATTACACTAATAACTAGAGCATAACAAAAATATTTGCAAGACCAATACTCGAATACAGCTCATCAGTCTTGGAACCACATTTTTATTTGATATAACAACAGTTGAGAAAGTCCAGAAAATATTTCACAAAGAAGAGTCTCCCACTTCTCTAACTGTTGCATGAATATTAATGCCACCAGACTTGAAATTCTAAACCTAAAAAACCTAGAACTATGCCACCTTCAGTCAGATCTAAGTATAGTACATAAAATCATACATTGCAATGTCTACGCAGTCAATGAATACTTCAGCTTCAACATAACAATACAAGAGCAAAACAATAGATACAAACCTCAAAGGTTAATCACACCAAACTTGATTGGCAGGATAATACGACTTCAGCAACAGAGTGGTCAATGTCTGGCCTTATTAAGGTACTCTACCTGGACTGGTGGGTTTTTTCCACCAAACTCCAAAAACTTTAACCTTAGACTGTCTACTGGTTTGGGACCCTCACCCTTTTCCTAAGAGGTCTGGAGTAGGGGGCATGCATAAGCACACCGATGTGCCTACCGTCCCTTCCTATTTATTCTTTTTATTTTTTAAGAATATTTTTTTTTTCTATATGTACCATGTATTCATAACTATGTTTTTACTTATACCTATTATCTTGTAAGCAATTGACAAAAATAAATAAATAAAAATAAATAAAATCTTTCCATCCTATCCTGAATGTGAACTCTGGAAAGGCTGCAGATGACTATATACAGTATAGGCAGTCCACCAGCAGATTGCTCTTTCAGCTCCTCTTATTGGAAGTTTCCAATCATCACAACTTCTTGCTCTTTGTACCAGATTCGGGAATCCTTCCTTTCACAGAAACTGTAGTGTATTCTTTCTTAGTCTCTGAGCTGTGTGCATCACCTCTTCAATTAGAGATGCACAAACATCACCAACACTTGTGCCACTGAATCCTGTACTGAAGCTTCCTCTATCTCAATCATTTCTGCTTGTTTTTCTTCTATTTTCTCAGAAACATCTTGGAAGTATTGTCCTACCACAAATTTTCTTATGTCTGATTCAAGAAATCCCCACCTTTCCTGATGAGCTAGAAATTGGACACTTTTTGCCTTAGTTCCTTCAATTT
Organism: Laticauda laticaudata; assembly: GCA_004320025.1. Taxonomy (NCBI): domain Eukaryota; kingdom Metazoa; phylum Chordata; class Lepidosauria; order Squamata; family Elapidae; genus Laticauda; species Laticauda laticaudata. The sequence continues at coordinate 1,293 of BHFT01042804.1, forward strand.
CTCTTCTAATAAGACAGTTAGCTTACTCTTGAGACATGTATAGTCTGGTATGCTCAAGGAGAAAAACAAATATGGCACATCCCCTGCAAGTCAAGAGATCAATTCCCTCTATCACAATAGAGGGGTTTTGTCCTTTGATGAACAAACAATGGCCTCCCCACTGAAGACTTGTTTGTTTTTCCTGTTTGTCCATTTTCTGAGAAACAAGTTTATGCCTCCTGAAGCCGATTCAAGTAGGTCAGCAACCACACACAATGGGTAATCAGTAGCTCTCAGGAAGCAATCAGCAGCAAACAGTCAGCAATTTTTATCCCCTTTCTTTTTCCTTCTTTCTCTTGTGCATCTTCCCTGTCCTTAGTTGAACTTCCTGTCAAATTCCACTTCACTCTAATTTTTAATGTTGGAAGCAGAACTGCATGATGTCTTTGTGTCTCCCTCCATAAAAATAATAGCATTAAAAATATCAATTTCACATGATGTTCAATTTTTTTTGTATTTATACAGAGAAGTTGGGGAAAAATAAAATCTGTATTATTTTGTAATCATCTCCATTGGTGATTATTAATGATGTCTTATCATGTATCATCAAGGCTACTAAGTTTTGATATTCATGCTTTGTCTATAGATTACAAATAAGATCTTTGGTTTAATGTTCAAAGTTTGTACTTTTCTTGTCAGTTTTTGTTGTTGGTGATGATAAATGGTATGAAAATAAATATTTGAGAGGTCCTTGATGCTCTCTGAATCTTCTTTTCTTGCAGATATTTCATTGCTCAAACTAGGTAACATCATCTGTGCTTGCTACCTAGTTTGGGTAATGAAACATCTGCAAGAAAGCAAGAAAGCTCAGAGAGCACCAAGGACCCTTCCTTTCAATCCTATGCTACAAATATTCTCCTTTATTGGTTAATAAATATTTACTAAATGGCATGGAATTAAATAAATTTATCTTATTTTTCTTCTTTGTGATTAAAAAAAGTTAAACCTTTGCATGGGTCTTAGGCATTGTGCCTATTGTGCTTACAATAGTAGATAGATTCAATCTAGGCTTGAAGCAGAAAAATACTATATATTTGGGAATTGATACCTGAGAGTTGAGCAAAACTCTTGATTACATAGACACAACAATATTGCTTTCTTGACACCAGTACAGAATAATGTGTATTACTAGGATATTTGTACTGTAGCTCAGGGTTGAATCGCAAAGGTAGTGGTGCTCTCTGAGCTTCATTGTTTTCTTGCAGATATTTCATTACCCAAGTAGATAACACTTTCAGTTCACTGAAGTTCAACAACTAAAATCAGAGAGCACCAAGGACTTCTCTGATGTACTCTTGCGCTCGCTCTCTCTCTCCCTCCCTCTTCCCTCTTCCCCTCTCTCTGTGTTTAAACCCAGACTTAGCCATACAACTCAGTGGTAGATTTTTGACCAATCACAGTCTCAATCCAACTTTCTCACAAGAAGGTTATAGTGGGGAAAAAATATTGGAGGTTATAGTACACAGCTACCTTAAGTTTCTGGAACAAAGGTGGAACATAAGTCTAACAAATGGTAAGTCATCTTTCTCTAATCTGTCATGATGGTCTGGAATTATGGGAATTCAAGTTCAGACTTGAGGAAGGCTAGCATAATATCCCTTGTTTGTTTTGGCTTTTCTGTTTGGAAGAAAAACAGGCAGAGGCAGAAGAAAATGTGAAGTTAATACAGATGATTACACATCAAGACACACCTCGTAAGTCATCTTAAATCCATCACCACCAAATGTGGTATTGTATTTGTTCAGAAACAAGGAGTGGATATATGGAATGAGTTGTTTTATGCATTTGTACCTTGTTTTGTGACATTATGGTTTGTTCACATATTATTTCACTTTGAATGTTCTCTTCAAGATGCCAGTAATAGGCATTATTCCATGGTCATCCAGTTCCAATCCTTTATTTATACATATGCATTTAATTTTGGGGATATGCAAATAGATGGGGAGGTTTTAAAACAGGCACTTGAAAATTAAGAAGGCCTCTGTCTTTTAGGACAATGTGCCAGAGATGACACGAAGTGATGACTCAGACTGACACACTTCTATCTTCGTATTATATTTAAGGAGAATGGGAATAAATTTAAGGGGATCAAAAATGTGTGGGGGGGGGGAAATGGATCTTTGAATTCTGAAAATATTCATAAGCAGAAAATCAGTAATATGTATTTTGAAATCTGATCACAGTAAGATGTTAACTGGGATTGGCTACAATTGCTATTTGAAAGAGCAAAGTTGAGCCTTGCATTCAAATAAAAATTTTTTATCATTGATTACATTTAGATGTGACAAACTATAATCCTATGCGCCTTTGCTTGAGAATAAATAGAACTGAATTCACTTGGACCTCTGAGCAATATTTTAATACATTAGGAATGGTAAAGAAAAAAGTTGAGTTTTACCTAATTTTATACTTGAATTGTATAATTCGTTTGACAATTACTTCCCATTTAATTAATGGAACATGGACATTCTTGTGAGGGAGAAATTTGAAAACTAAATCAGTGTATATACATGTTTTTGGGGGAATGAGTTACATTCCTCTTTTAATTAGCAACATTACTCAAAAGGCTATAAAAACTCTACATTTTGTCTAGTGCCCTTCAAATGCAATATGGTTTCTAAAACATAGCTAGCAGTTTAGACTTAATTAATCACATTTTTTTCAATAAATCATGGTTAAGCTGCTATAATATTAACTTGTTCTATGAATACACTCTTAATATTTTTCTGTTTGATTTATAAGGTGGTAAAGGTCCAGCCAATATTCAAAAAATATGATCGCTAGTTAAGTTCACACAACTTCTAAGCCACAAACAGCTCATATTATGGCATAGCGTGAACTCACCCTATGTCTGCAGCATATTTGTTTTACATTTAATCCATTTATCTGAGCATGGAGATAGAGAACCTGGAACAAATGGGATTAACAAATGGGCCCATGGAGCTAAATACAGATGAGTGGTTGCCATCTTGTGGTGAAATCCTTTCTCGTGTGTGTGTGTGTGTGTGTGTGTGTGTGTGTGTGTGTGTGTGTTTGTATGTGCATGTAAATATTTAGCTGCAACAGCAGCTGCTTTTAACTGCTGCAACTTAAACCTCTAAAACAGGGATTCCCAACCAGGGGTGCTCACACCCTCTGGGAGCATGAGACGATATTCCAGTGGGTGCAAAAACTTGGGTTTAGAAATTTCAAAATTATAATGTATATGTATAATTATATGCATATAATTGTTTACTTTCATAAGGGGTACAAGAATATATCAGATGCATTCTAGGGGCGCAGGGTATCGAAAAGGTTGGGAACCCCTGCTCTAAATAGAAATGATTCTTGGTTCCATTTATTAGAGTGCATTGCAGTAGTGCATAGCCAGAACTGAGAATCACGTGCTCAAGTTAAAAGTTAAAATTCCTCAGTTCAACTTTTTCCCTCTGTTAGCTCCTTCTCATTACTGTCTCCCCACCCCACCCCCACCAACCAGTTTCAAGCAAGATGTTTTGAGAATGGACACTTCAAGCATAGTTTGGCATGCAGTTGTGTTCTTCTCCCAGCTGGGTGACCTTGATACAGCAAGCAGCTTCTGGGAAGGGAGGAGCAATTCCTCTTGCTTTCCCCAAGCAGAAGTCACTTTCGCTTTCCCCCAGGCAACCTCCCCTCACATCCACCCTCCTCATAGTTCATGGAAGACTGTCACCGCATGGTAGAACTTTATAAAGTGTTCAGACCCGAGCAAGATACATCGGTAGTCAAGCTAGAATTTTGTTTCTGCTACACCCAGATTTTTTTTTCCTCACAGCAAGAAAATCTGTTGGAAGAAACAGCATTTTCAGCATATAAAGGCACAAAATACAAGTGAGTAATGGGTAGGAAGTAGTCTGACTAGGAAAGAGGAATAAAATACCCAGATATGCTTTATCATAATGTTTCTCGACTTCAGCAAATTTAAGTTGCGTGGACTTCAATTCCCAGTATGTAATGCTGGCTGGGGAATTCTAGGAGTTGAAGTTCACACATCTTAAAATTGCCAAGGTTGAGAAACACTGTTCTATAGTTTGCAAATAATTCTAGATGCAAAGCCATGTTACATGAATAAAAATGTTTAAGGGAGGGAGACATTTCATCAAGTAAACTGTGCTTGCTTTTGAATAAACATGACCAAAATGAATGTGCAATCCTTTAAAGGCATCTATTTATTTTAAAATTCAAGAATTTATTATTGATGATGCTTCACAGGGGGTAATAAAAAAAGTCAAGATGACAGCCTTGATGATGAAGCTCTATCTTCTGTATACAATGTGGTACCAAGTATATTGGAAAAGAATTGCCAAATTATATGGTATGTTACAGTGAAAAATAAATAAAATTTTAAATCCCAGGTGTTGGGCATGACATCATTAAATCCAATTATTGTTATGTTCACCATATTTTGAAGGATAAATCTACTATACACCTATATTCAGGAGTGGGAATCCTTGTTGTGGTTAGCCAGCAACAGGTGCAGATGGCTGAGGAGAACGAGGACTCAGATGAGGAGCCAGGACCATTAGGGAGTGGACTGCTGCCTTCAGAGATTGTGAGGGCTGGCAGAAGTGATGAGGAGGTTCCCGAGGAGCCTGTGCCAAGTGCGCGTGCATGCAGGATTGCTCATAGGAAAGAGCAGTTACAACAGCACAGGCGACTTGGGAGTAAGGCTGCAAGGTAATGGCCCCTCCTTGAAGAAGATAAAAGCCAGCTGTGAAATGAGCATACTTTGCAGAAGGCAAAGACGTTTTGAAACTCCAGTCTTGTGGACATTCCAGTATCCTGAGTTTGTATTTGAAGATTCTTGTATTGCAAAATTTCTTGTCTGTTATCTTTTGGCAAGTCTGGCACAGCTTGTGCTTATCACAGCTAATTATTTTGTAAAAGCATTACAAGGTTTCTGTTTCTTTTGGATTTTGTTTGATTTGTTAGAAAAGGGTGTGGGTCAGAACAATCCTGCCCAAATAATACAGAACCCCTACTGGCTTGGGAATCCTGGAAGTTAAAGTCCACAAGTCTTAAAGTTGCCAAGTTTAGAGATCCCTGCAAAATAATATGAAAAATGTGCACCCACAGATAAACCAACCCACATTTTGGTCTGCTTTCTGGCAGATGAGTTAATCCACAAGCATATATGGAAAACACAGGTATTTTACAAAGTATATATTCATGGATAGGCCCATCTGCAGATAAGGCAAACCCATTGTTTAGGTGCATTGTAGCATCTAACATTCTCAGCTTCTCTGTGAGTATATACAGTAGCTTATTTCCTATATGAATCAGTGGTGGTATGCTACAGTTCGGCCGGGTTCAGCAGAACCAGTAGCAAAAATTCCTACTGGTCCGGCAGAACAGGTAGTAAAAAAGCGTCTGACGATCAGTTTAGTGGTGGGAAAAAAGCCGACGATCAGTTGAAAGAAGAGAAAAGCACAGGATTGGCTCTCTCACCCACTCCTATGCTTTTCTCTTCTTTATCTTCTCAGCTGATTGGTAGTGCAGGGCTCAGCCGGTGTGTGGAAAGCTGTGTGTACACATTAATCTGTGTGTGCACGTGATCACTGAACTGGTAGTGGAATAGGTAGGATCCCATTGCTGATATGGATCAACACAACATATTCTACTCAAATGTATCCAAGGATCAGGAGTGAGAAACAGTGTTCTCTTTCTTGAAGGGATGGTTCCAGTTAGGGCATGTGTGAGAGATGTACTTGGAATCTATATTGTGGTGTGTCTCACACTCAACACTTATCCCTCTTATTTAATAGCTATATGATACTGCTGGGAGAGTTTATCTTCTAGCATGGAGTCAGGTAATATCGATATTTTGAATCTAGACCAAAGTTTCTCAACCCTGGAAAATTTAAGATGTCTAGACTTCAACTCCCAAGAATTCAATTCTCCCCTTGCTGGCTGGAGAATTCTGGGAGTTGAAACCCAGATGCCTTAAAGTTCTCAAGGTTGAGAAACACTTATCTAGACAAAACAGGAGACGTGGTGAAGGCCACATCCCAATGCCATCCCAGCCATTTCTGCTTTTAAGCCAAGATTTCTGGTTCAGCACAATGCTTTTTAAAGCTGTAAATGTTCCAAGGATAAAAACTGTAACTTTCATTTTTAATACTGCACATTCTTTCATTTCTCCACATACAAATTTGCCACACAGAATATGATTCCCAAAGGTTAAAGTTTTTTTCCTCAATACTTTGGCAACAACCCTGTTCTGTTTAGAAGGGAGCTAGTCCTATTAAACTCAAGTGAGATTTATTTTTAAAAGTAAATCTGAACAAATTGCACTTTTTTTTTTTGCTAAAAGCAATTTCCAAGGCCATCTTATGGCTTAAAGCCTATTTTCTATCACTGATTAAAATGTTAAGCTGCTTACTTTTTATTTACTTACAAAAATCCTGTTTCTTGCACCTACATTGCTAAACCCATTTCCAATCAACAGTCATTTGAATAATCCGGAACCCCTTTCAACCAGTTCAGATCTGATCATTACCTTATGCATGAAAAGAGCAGAACAAAGTGAATTAAAGTGACAACAAGCTGAAATGTATGCCTTCAGATAGGTTTATGATGAAAGAAAGCTTGAGTAGGTTTCTGATTATTCCAGAAGCTCTGATTGCAACACACTAGTGATGCTTGCAGTATAGACTCCTCCCACTTGCTCAGGTAGTGAAGAAAACAGGAAGCATCAGGCTGAAGTGGGTGGAGCTGGAGCAGTATCTACTTAGTTATCTGTTGAATTTAACCTCATGCTTCTTTCAAAGTCCACAAATTGCTGAGATTGGGTTAACTGCTCCAGGTAAGATGAGCTGAATGGCAAATACTGGGAGTGAGTTACTAAACTGTAGCCATTTTAATACCTTTATCATTTGGTAGCAATTGGGGAGTGTTTCTGCCTTGTTTATTTACATTGCTAGAGATTACTTTGGAACCTTTTAGTGAGGTGCATTAGCTGACTTGTTTTAAAGAGAAAACATTTCACTGTATTGTCTAAGCTGTGTCATAAAATAGTACAGCTTGTACATTCTTTTATTTGCTTGTATTAAATATATGTGAGCAAGTGCTACCTTGTTAGCCTTCCCTTACAAAATTTATGGTAAGATACAATTCAATGAGGCATGAGGTATTTTACAATTAATTACGGAAGACAGTGCTGTGTGAGAAACAGATGTAACTAATGAACTTCCCTGATAATTCAATTACTTCTTATTTGTATATATCAAGCTGGTAAAACATGAATCTCTCCAGGTGTCCTAGTGAGTTTGTTTCAATGTAATAAAAGGGGAAATTATTAAATCCATGTAGAAGAGTTCTAATATATTTAATGTAATGTCATGCTACTTAATTCTAGATGAAATCAGTTTTAATTTGTAGCTTACACCCAAACAAAATTTTCCCACATGGCTGGGTTTTTTTTCTTGTCTGCCTCTCTTCCTCATGCAATTTAAAAGTCATTTATCCTGGCCTGACAAAGCTTGCATCCCTCTGCTCACTATTTCTTTCAAGAAGCAACAGCTGCCTATCCTTCTTCCACCTTTCACTGAAAGGTCTGGAAATTAGTGACTGACCCAATGATTTGGGACTTGGGCCCCCTATTTTTCAATTTTATCTGTTGTGAGGATGAAGTGAGATGGTGAGATTATAGCTATGTTGTTTCTTCTGACAGTATAGCTTTTAATAAAACAAAATACTGTCATATTTCACTGTCTCCTGCTAATCTCTCTGTTTTTAAATTTATTTTTCTGCCCTAGTTTATATGTAATTATTACAGAAATTTAAATAGTACCCCAAGAAATGGATTTGTTGTTCTAACCTCTTTCTTAGTTATCCATCATGGACTGTTACACAGTTTGGGGGGAAACTCAATCGTGCTTTGATATCTAAACCTTGTTCAGGTTCTTTCCTGCCAAGTCTCTCTTTTGTCTTGTTGTGGGTTATCTTCTTTCCCCATAAAATATTAATGTCAATTTCAACTCAGTTGTTATATTTCTCTTTCCAGCTGCTCTCATTTTTCAATCTTAAATGACTGGATAAGCTGGGAGAGTAGATTAGTAGTAGAGGAGAAATGATGCTTTGATTTGATAAGTGCATCCATCTTCCCCATACCTCTACTCCATAATGGCCTCCAACATTCAGTATGATATGTATTTTATCCATCATCCAAAAAGGTTTCCCCAGTGGTAAGGAATATCCTTTAATGGGTGAAGAAGGGCAAGCTATACCCTTGTGATCTTGGCTGAAAAAGCCTAAGAATGCAAGTGGTGGAAACATACATGTAATTGCTAACCAAGGTATTTGATGAAATATATTCCATTTTCCAAGTGTTTCTTTGCATGGGAAAATATGCTTTACATCTCATATTATTGTTATTGCTATTATTGTTATTGTTATTATTTTTATTCATTAAACATGAAACTCAGTCAACTGAAAATTTAAAAATATCAGCTCTGATGGTTGGTATGGGTTTCTGCCAGCATCCTAGGTATCTTTAAGTAGATACTAAGTATCTTCTTAAAATGTATGTTGTTCTGAATAGTGCAGTTTTTTGCAGCTCCTTTAACACTATAGTAGGACTTTGCAACTTCTTGATGTAATTTGCAAAATTCTTGGATATGATAAAAAGAGCGCCAATGACAATGGGTATCACTGTTACATGTTTCATCCATAATTGCGTAGTTTCAATGGCCAAGTTGCGATATTCTGTGATTTTTTTTCTAGTTTTTTTTTTCTTCAACTCTGGTATCTCCTGGTAAAGTGATATCAATAAATTGTATGCTTTGGTTTTTGACAACTGTGATTTCTGGTGTGCATTATTATTATTAATATTCTTATATTGCTGTAGTTTTAAAAGCCTACTTATTAAATTTCCTGTATAGGAAATAAGTTGCTTTCCTTTGTTGACGAGGGTAACAATTTTTGTAAGGAAATATCCTTATGGAACTGTCATTACTGAATACATGAGGATTTTCATGTTGAAATATTTCTGCAGGTGTGTGCTTTGTTGAAGTGGAGGCCATTTCCAACAGGCTGCTTTAATCTTTGAAAAAGAGATGAGAGAGCAAGAGAGAGAGAGAACTTAGCCTTCTAGAAAACATTTCTCCTTTCAAATGTAAATATATTCGCCTAAGTTTTGCAGTTCAAATATTGGACTTCTTTTGATACTTTCACAATTGAACTTTGATAACTGAAAAAGATTCTAAAGTCCAGTTAAGCTTCATAACTCTGAAACTGATAATATATTAATATGATATAATCTCATAGCTTGGGCAAGCTGGAAACTTACTATATCCAAAACCTTGATCGGGGAAGAATTACGATGCTACCATGACATATAAATCATAAAATAATTTAAGATAGCTTTCTCTACTTGTTCCGTTTGGAAATAAGGTGTGCGAGACCGGGTTCCAACAAACAGCTCTTTATTAAAACAGTATGGTGACTTGTAATGGAACATTTACCCAAGCCGCGGCAGCCCTTCTTATAGCAGCTTGCTCGCGGCTTGTGGCCAATGACAGTTGTTCAAGTGTTCACCGCATTTGCAAACTGTCTGTGAAAAAGATGGGGGCGACATTGCAAGGGTTTCTGCTCGGCACACAACAAGCAACTATACGTCCAAAAACGACACGTGCGAAGCACGGGCCCCGCAAAAACGAAGAAGAGACAACGCCGGAAGCAGATGGAGCTGAGAGAGGCAGAAACAGGCGTGAACTAAACGACAAGAGAATGGAGACGACACCCGCCTACAAAGACAATGAATCATCAGAAATGCCAGGGCAAGAAAACGCAAAAACGGTCTGGATAAATGTGAAAATCGACTAGGAAAGCCCTAGTGCAAGATGGAAGTAGAACTCCTGGAAGATCATACAGGAAAACACCTGTCTAATGGTTTGGTCTTGGAACACTATCCAGGAAACCATGATAACGGCAGAGAGAGAGGAAGAGACTGGAACAACAAAATATTGATATATAAAAGACTACGCAGGGAAACTGAGATCCGGTAGTGGGCTTGGACATTTCCTAGTTAGAGATTGGTAAAACATGCCTGAAGGTGCTGCCTCGTGAGCAATCGTCGCGCCGTGGACTCTCCCTAGGCAGCAGCTGGGATTGAATGGTTCACGCCTCTGGGAATCCGGACAGTGACACGATCAACAGCAATCGATTGCGGCCAACCTGGGAAGGAGCAGCCTGCCTGGAAAGAGATGGTCGTGGGAGTGCTTTCGGATGGGAGCCCTGGCGAAGTACAGAAAGGGGACCCCAATATCATGTCAGGCTAGGACCCAAAGGTAAGCATCCCATCAGGCTGCAAATGCCGAGACGCATTCCCTTTGCTTAAAGCCAAAACATCAGATAGAGCAGCGCTTAACAAACTCATCCGGCAGCCAAGGGGTGTTAGAGCCATCGACCAATGCAGGTGGGAAACACCCATTCGTCAGACCTGCCTGTCAAAAACCGAGATAGTTCAGTGCGCATCTGTGGAGTATATCTATAAGGCAACCTAAATCAGTGGGCACTCCAATAAAGCACGTTACCCAGTAGGGCTGGTCAGTAGCAACTACCTATTTCTTATCTCATTAGGGGGGCTGAGGAAAAATTTTGGCGAACGGTGAGTTCTCAGCTCACAAGGCGTATGAACACGCATACATAGTACGAGGAGTACCCAAAGACCTGCAGAGGCCAGTGGATAATGCATCACAGCAGCGAATGGCATCTCAATGTGTAAAACTGATCAATGGTGTAGCATTGCTCCCGGGGCATCTTCACAATAGGCCTCTATGGAAGCGCCTTGCTGAACAGAAGATCGAAAGAGTCTCCCTTATTTTGGGATAGATGTATTAGTATCAGTTCAAAAATAGTGCACAACAATTGAGAAGATAGTGCTAAAGAGTTTTAGTCGACGCGAATATCAGAGACGCGAGCAGGGCTTTAGTCATATAGAGAAAATTAATACTAGCGCACTTGTCAGGTCGTAATTTTTTGGCTAACACTTATAAGATGAAGCAAGGGATATACACTCCAGCTGAATAAGAAGATAGCTAAGGCGAAGTCAAATGACGGCACCCAGGACCCATAGATTACAACTGGACTGTACAAAGTAGTCTTAGGTCTCATTAATTCTACAAGATGCCTCCGCCTCGAAAAAGCAACCTATGCTACCGAACCTTTATGCATTTGACGTGTTAAGATTAAATAAAACTGTCTGGAAATGGGGCCAACGTGGAACTGCAACCATTCCACGAAACATTAAGTAAGACTTTTAACTTCTAACATACGTTTTGATCAGTACAGCAACAACTTTGTCATTGAAGTCACCTGTGATGCATCGCCTTTCTGGATTGGGCCATGCCTGGGTTCACAAGCTACCAAGACGGCAGAGAGGGCACCAATCTCCTTCTAGTTCCAGAAGACACTGGTCAAAATCTAAAAGGAACGTCAGTACAGCCAACTTTGATCGAGAAGCCCTAACGCAATCATTGCAGGCATCAAAAGATCTCCACGGAATACACTCTACTAATGGTAGACATTTTGCAATTTTATCATGACCACCACGTCTGAAATCACTGAAACAAAGCCAAGCCCCGCGAACATTCTGTCGCCAAGAATGAGAGGGTGGTCAGAGTGTCCTCGCTGCCATACAATCACAACACTCATCTCTCGGCCAGGGAAGACCATCACCACTGGCGGATGCCATTGAGCCGATTTCCCACTGCCTGACATAGAAAACAACCCAGCTCCCCGTCTCACACTCTCCAAACCGAAGATTCATGGCTGAATTTGCCATTGAACGCGAGCAGAACGTACTAGCTACACGAAGAGACCCGCTGACAAAGCTTGAATCTGTTAAATTGGGTAGGTAAGGGGCTGGCCAGACAAGAATATGAGGTGAGACTTTCTAAAAACCGTTTTCGGCAGCTGACAGACTGAACTGTATATTGAAAAAGGCTGTAATACTTGTGGGGAGGACAGGGTAGGTATCCTCAAATATGCTTCAGGAAACGAAGTGTTGTGGCATGTTGCAACGAGGGACACCTGGGCAAGAGTCAAAATAGAAAGCCTGGCCAGCGAATTAACAAAAATCCTTGGTAAGGCCAGGGCTGGCAAAGACATTGATGATGGGGTGGCAACATGCCATGACTACCAAAAATCAAGGCCTACCGGCCTCCACTGGCACGCAAGTCATGGAAGGGAAACCTCCCCAGAGGCTAGTGGTTCGAGACTGCAGTATTGAGCTTTGCTCAGGGACGCAACGAAGGCGAACGCCTGAGTTTCGTTGTTGACGGCCTAACTCGAACTGGTTAGCAGGTTATGCCTTATGGCGTCCACTACTAACAGGAGGCATCATAGAAAGCAGTAAACAAACTTTTATGCCACAGTCATGGACTGCCGCAGATGTAGCGCGACAGTAATATCCGGACAATGGGCCGTCCAGTTTGACCGGTTTTAGCTTCGCGCAGCATACTTGGGGCTAGGTACAGGGCATCCACACAGTGCTGAACAGCTTGCTGGCTGAGTCTGCTTCAAATGGAACGGCGTCAAACTCGCACCTGGTTAGTTTATACTGGAGGCCGCTATGCGAAAAGAATCGAGCTGGGGGAACGTCCAAGAATAAAGACATTAGACAAACTATTGAAACTATTGCAAAGCATATCACTTCTCGAGTCTAGTAGCAAACCACTCACAAAAGTCCCAGCAGAACTGCGTCATAGGGTAGAAAATTGGCATTACTCATCTTGATAGACTGCACCCCACTCATTAACGTGTGACAAACCCCCTGACTCCTCCAAATAAATATCGCTCTATTTGATCTCAGGCAGATTTAGTCTCGCAAGCTGTAGAACACCTTAACGGTCGGTGGATCCATTATGGCTTTATCGCAGCACAGTACCCCACGCAAATGCGACAAGGGCGCCCGGTCTACTGACTTTTCACTAGAACGACGGCGAGAACATGGAAGCAGGACATCAGACCAGGCTTCGCGCTCTCAGGCAGGACAGGTTGGAATGCGAACACTGACATAACCCCACCTGCCGAGGACACCAATACAAGCGCAGCCCAAGAAAACAACTGAGGAGGGGGGGAAACACAAGAATAAGTAGAAAAAGCGCGAGAGACGAACCTCCAATAACATGACAAACAATCACTAACACAAACGCCGAACTAGAATTCCCCAGAAACAAAAAGAGGCGCTTACCCATGTGGACCTGCCAGAGAGAGAAATTCTGCGAGCTGAGTGATGGAGAGCCCGGGCGAGGCCTTCCTGGGAAGCGCAGACAGCGGCAGGGCAGCCTCGACAGCGCTGGCACGAAACCAAGGAGGGATGCGGAGCCCTCAGCGTCAATCCAGCCCAGAACTCGAGGCGGGGAACGGCAAGGCTGGACTCACCCTTCCGAGGAGGCTTCCATGGAGACAGAAGCGAAGAGGAAAGTGCAAATCCTAGCGAGTTTAGGACGACGCGCTGAGACTCGAGGCCTGGGACAACAGCCGTCAACTGAGTGGACAATGCAAGAAGCCCTACCTAGCCTGCGGTGAGCTGCTGTACGTGCTACGCCACATTGGACGAGAAGCGCTAAGCGGGGAGCGGTGTTGTGTATCAGAGACTTGGTCAGCCCCAAATATAGTCTTAACACTGATTTGGCTGAATAAGGCCGTCTCTCCAGACTTGGTGTGCAGATTAAATGCCGCCATTTCCGTATTAACCGCCCTGACAGCA
>BHFT01042805.1:0-50456 GCA_004320025.1 Laticauda laticaudata
CCTGATGATGGCAGATGAGATTGTGCTGAAACGTTGCTACAACTTTAAAAGCACTACAATGACGTGGGATAATACTCGAAGGAAGCTAAACAGCACATATATATATATACATGTGTGTGTGTGTGTGTGTGTGTGTGTGTGTGTGTGTGTATGTATGTATGTATGTATATTTTTTTAAAAGAATATAGTGTGTATTTTAAGAACGTACCAAGCAGAATTCAATTGGAAGTTATGTATTTTATTGAATGTTATAATCTTAAAAGTATAAGTTGAAGTTTAAATAAGAGTTGAATGGATAAAATTAAAAGATATAAAGGTGTCATACTCCAATTTGTAGCTACAGGGGAAAATTTGTTTAATGAGAAAAGGTAATATGAAATTGAAACAGGACAGACAAAAGTACAAATACAATGATTTGAATTGAGATATGAGATAATTAAAAAATAAAGCTGAGAAAATCAAAGGAGGGGAAAAACTATGTAGAAAATGTTAAACAGTAATAAGATATGGAAAAGAACACAAATATGAATGTGAAATTGAGTTTGTGTCTGTATGAAGAAGTGATAACCCGGGATCATGCTATTTTCAAAAAAAGATGTCCTATTTGTATTAAGGCCCTGTCACACTGCCCAACGGATGCAAAACGTTTGTAAAAAGGACACAGCGGAAGAGAAAAATGTTCCATCTGTTGTTATCCGCTCTCAAAAGGGGCAAAAATTTGCATAAACAGAGCAGATAACACGGAATAGGAAGGACAGGGGGAGAACGCAGAGCGGATGGAAAGCGGATGCCCAACAGAAGCATCCTTTTGCATCCTCTAGGCCATCTAGACATCTTAATGCAATCCGAGATAGGTCCCCTCTTGCGAACGTCTTTTCCATTTTTAAATGCTTTCTTTCATGCTGCATCCGCTCTCATCCTTTGTTCCCGTCCGTGCTACAACGCTGCGCGTCCGTTCCGCTTCCTCCCTGAGCGTCCGTTACACTGGAGCAGATTTGAGTTGCGTGGTGCGCAGCGGATCCTAGCGGATATAGCGGATGTTGTAACGGATGCAGAACGAATGTCCCCCGTATGCCTAGCGGATGCAGAACGGACGCGTTTGATACATTTTCTGCCTCAAAGTTTTGAGCAGCTCAAAACCTTTTGAGCAGATCAAATGTCAATAGACAGATGCTGACGGATAGAGAGAAGCAAAACGGAGGCAGTGAGTACAGAACAGAACTATCGCGTTAACCAACGGATGGTAAGTGTTTTTCTCCGTTTTACATCCTCTTTCCATCCGTTGCTGCAGTGTGACAGGGGCTTTATGTTTTTTGTGAAAACCCAAATAAAATTTTTATAATAAATATATATATATATATATACTGAGAAGATCAAATAAGCCAAATTTGAAAATGCTAAAAAATAGGGCAATTAACGACAAATAACAGGCCCTTAACAGCCATCCCCACAGGCCTCAGGCCTTGGTACTGGCTGATGGTCGTAATTTTCTTTCCCCTGGTCTCTTTGTTTAGAGTTTGAGGGGAATAAAGCCTCTCAACCGTAGGCTGGGGAAAACACCAGCAAAGACCCCATGATGCAACATGGTATTGGACCTGTGGCCTGGGAAGTGTGCACTTAAAATGATGGACAGTCCCCAGATTAAAGTGGTGCAGATGTATTTTTGGCACCTAACACAGCAATACCTTGCTGCCCAACTAATTACTAAATGGCTATCCTGCAATGAGCGGCGGATAGGGGAGAATCAGGGCTCCAACACCCCCACCCCTGTGTTCTCTTTGGGGAGGAATTGCCGCTGGTGAAGTTAGAGAGAAAATGTGCTCTTTGTTAAACGGTGCGAAAGCTTGGAAAGGCAATGGCAAGGGGGGAGACACAGGGAAAGTGGATCGAAGGAAAGGAAAGCTTCGTAATTTGAAAAAGGCAAGATTTCCGAATTAGAGTGTCAGGGTTCTAAGCCTCTGCCCTTATGGGCGCAAATGCGGCCAGAACGCTGGTGGTGATCCGTGATCGTTCTAACTGCTTCTAATTGCAGTCAGATCTGCTGAGGAAAATTTGGAGAAAAATTTTTGAAAAGCCAATCTGGGTATGAAGAATCTATTTACCTCAGTTTGTTCCTGCTCCAACCAAGGAAAGCTGCCTATCGAATCAAAGGCTGAGCTAAAACTGGGGGACGCTAGGGAGAAGCCAGGGAGGAACAACAGCGTCCTACTAATTAAGCCCAGCCTATCCGAGCAGAGACTAAGCACCTCCCCAACTCTCTGGATGCTCGGAGCAGCTCAATGGAAAAATATATTTTGCTTGCAGAAGATATGTTATATTTGCCAATCTCTATTTACAAATCATATTTGTCGTTTGACCCTTTAACAAATTATGTCACTATATAAAATTCAAAAGAGTTCTCCAAGTGACATTTATCACATCAGCTCTAACTAAACATGCCTGAATTATAAGACTTCTAATATATAGGAGCTATAGTGGAAAAATGCACGAGAATGCTATTACTTCCAATTGGCACAATCAGTTTTGAGCATTTGTATGACTGAGGAAAAGCTAAATCATGCAAATTTATGGACTTAACAGTTACTGCAGGTTTGGCTTCCATTCTAGCTGCTTTCTCAGCTACAAATTATTTGCCTATTTGTCCAGAGACTCTTATTTAGACGATTAAAAGGGAAGGCTAAGGTATATTTTTAAGAAATGAAGAAAGTATGCTTTTAGATTTCTGCAGAAAAGAATAATTTGAATAAGAGAAGCCGAGAGAAATCTACCGATAATTCCTGCAATGCTTTTCTGAAACAATCATTACTGCTTTTTATTTTTTGCAAAGAAGAGAAATGCAATTGTTTAATGACCCACCTGTTATCAATTCAATAAAGAAGAATATTTGTAGCTCAGGGTTGAAATGACAGATCTTTGGTGCTCTCTGAGCTTGCTTGTTTTCTTGCAGATGTTTCATTACCATAACTAGGTAAGGTCATCAGTTAGCATTGATCAGCTAGCACTGATGAAGTTACCTAGTTAGGGTAATGACACATCTGCAAAAAAACAAGCAAGCTCAGAGAGCACCAAAGACTCCTCACCGACGTGTATATTCAAAATCAGGTTAAAAGAGGCTAGAATTCAAAAGAGGCTAGAATGGCAGATTATCATCAAACCTGGAAGAACTGATACAATCCTCATTATGATAAGTAATACAGCAAAAAACAGTAAGGAGTTTCACACCATCATTGATAATTGGATAGCTATCTCCTCCCTTTCAAGAGGACATTATTTTTAATGTTTTTAAATATTGTGGGGGGTTAGAAAACACAAAAAGACAACATTTGGGGAAGAAATAATGAACTGAAGACTGTTCTGCTAAAAGAATGCATGGTGTCCTAGTCTATCTTAAAGGGTTGACACATGGTTATAAAATAGCTGCCCAATCATGAATCATTAGATGAATTTTTCCAGAGACCATATGTAGATAAAAATAGATAACATTGTTAAATTAGATTCACATTTTCTTTTTTCTTCTTCTGATGTGAAGATATCAGTAACCAAATCAGAGTAGGTACTGCTGGTTGTGTCAACTGAAGAACCTGAAAACTCCTAATCTGTCTTTCAGAAGTGAGGCAGGACCTTTTTTGAGGTCCAATCTAGCAAGGAAGGTAAGGCCCCAACCCTGTTAGCCTTTCGTAAGGTCCTAAAAACCTGTCTATGTTCCCAAACCTGGGGTACTGACTGTCTTAAGGACCCCATTTCCTATCTGTATTGCTAATTGGTCAAATATTTCAGCAGCTATGTATATTTATTTAGGATGTTTTCATCATTTTTTATTATTTTAAAATGTTTGTAATTTTATTATAATTGTCAGCCTCCCAGGGTCATTGACTGAGATGCGCAGCTAGTGAAATTGAATGAATGAAACAATGAATCCTTCATACCGCAGTTGTAACTAGCCAATAATGTCCTCCATGAAGTTATATAGTAGCTCTTTAAAACAATTCCAATTAACTGTCTATGAAATATTCCATTCTGAAACCATACATTCTTCATCAGTCTTGAATTAATGTTCCTGTGTTCCAGAATGAAGAAAAAGAAAGAAGTCTTTCTATCGATTTTCCCCCCTGTAATGTTAAACATGTCTATTATGTCTCTTATTTGAGTTGATAGATTCTTATAATAATTTAATTTTTAAAATGTTGACATGGGGTAGCTTGTAACAATGTTCATGTGATAATTTAAAGCACTTTGAGAAGATTCCAATAAGTCCTCTATTAGAGACACTAGTTCTCTTGCTGTGTTAGTACTGCAACATAGAAAAGTGTATCTGGCACTTTCATTTTATTCCTTTTAATTTTTATGCTAAACTGAAGATTTAATTACTAGGCAAAATGTGTTATCTAACACTTCAAAGGAATAACTATTTTTTTTTAAAAAAAGTAATCATACTTATAAAGTAAATGGTAAATTAAAGAAAAATGAACACAGCCTAGTCCTAATTTATTTCTGGGGTGGAAGGGGAAAAGGACAAATTTGTTATTTAAAAAAAAATCAGATATCTTATTAAGCTTTGCAGTGTGTGTGTGTGTGTGTGTGTACACATAAATATATAATATGCACCAACAGACACACATATATATGCACCCCTAGATACATACATACATACATACATACATAATATGCACCCACACACATAGTATATATAAAAGTTTGAAATGCTTCATTTTCCTTTGAAATGCATTATTATACTTCTTCCACCCACCTTGTATAATTTCCAATTCTTGTTCCTAAAAATACAATGGTTTTTTTCATGCACTGTTGTCTCTATTTGAAACAATTTGCAGGCAGCAGGCAATTCCACCCACCACAAAAAAGACAGATTCAGATAACTTAGAAGCTGATGGTCCAAGCCCTCAAAACCTGTTTGACAATAGATGCTATCTTTTCCTTAATATCTGAAATATGATTAAAAACATAGAATGGCCTTAAGGAGCAGTATTAACCTACATAAAGTGTAATTTAATATAGCTAGGAAGAATACATATTGCCCCTCTTACTGTATTTTATATGAAAGGAACATAATTAAATGCAAGATAACTGTTCGTCATCACAATTATCTGATGCTACTGCAAGGGATAGGGATGGTGGAAGGAAGATTGCTTTTAGACTTGGCCAAATTACAAAGAAGTTTAAAATCATTTTAAAACTATCAGGAAAATGAACATGAATGATTTAAACTGCAATCCTGCATACAGAACCATGGAAGTCAGAAGTCAGATACAGAAGGATTCCATGTTTGTCAAAAGTGGCAGCATGAAAATATACCTTTAGAATTATAACATACTAAAAGAAAAAGAGAAACCAGCATGCATTGGAAATAAATTTCATAGCTAAAGAAAGAAACAATGCTTACTTCAATACTGAAGTATCCTCTGTCAACATAGTCCCCTAGAAAAAGGTATCGTGTGTTGGCAGGAGAACCTCCCACTTCAAACAGCTTCATCAAGTCAAAGAATTGTCCATGGATATCCCCACAAACTGAAAGAAAATGATGGAAATAATAATTAATTATGTAACACATTATAGAACTGTATTTTCTAGATAATAAGTGAAATGTAACTTAAATCTAAAATGTAGGATCTGGACTATTTCTTTCTAACATATTACATCACTGACTTGCCATCAGGATGGACAATTATGGCAACTTTCCTGATGTTAGACTATATCGATCCATAAATTAGCATCCATGGTGTAACATTCTTCAACACTGGTTATGTGATAGTAAGATCCAACTATCAGTTCAGTCAGCCTTTGAACATAGCATGGGAAGGAAAACTATCTTGTTCTTTGTCTCAGACAAGAAAATGCTGCAAAACAATTCTATATTAAGAGACCATTGGATAAGTTTCAGTGGTTACCACAGCACTTAGAATGCAAGTTTATTCAATCCGTAATAATTTTTTATCAAGGAGATTTTTCAGCATGTTTTCTAGCAACCAGAACAACAGTGGAATAAAAGGAGAAAATAAGGTTGGATATATGCCACAAGAAACAGTGTACAAACTCTATTTTAAAAAGTTGTTTGGTTAAATATTAGAACTACTTATTTACTTTGTTCCATCAATCATCTGAAGACATTTCCCACTTTACAATTTATACTAGAACAAACTGCCAGCAATTAAAATGGCAGCAGTAGAATTTTGAGAAATTAAGATTACATTAGGTATAAAAAAGATCATTTATATTTTAGTAATCTTAACTGAGTCTTTAATCTTAATAATGTAGATTAAAATGACCCAACATATTAGCTTCTATTCGCATGATATAACCAAGTTTGGTTTGAAACTAGATTAGAAATTATTTGGAACTGTATATATAACACCTTTAATAATGAAAGAAAACAAGACAAATAATGCAGTGCAGTGCAGAGAGTGCAGGCTTACAGATAACTGACAGTCTGGTGGAGTCATCTCTTCTATTCATGCTTTCAGGTCTTTTTTCAACCTCCATGGCTTTATTATCTGGAAGCCTCCACTCACAAACAAAAAAATCCCCACACCACAAGCCAAGCAAACACCTGGAAACAAACACACACACACACACACCCGATACTCCAGCTCAAACACACCCCAACCAGGCACCCAGATGAAACCTAGCTTCCTAATAAATGATAGCCATCCGTTTACTCAAAGCCAAGCCGTACTAAAAGCCTCCAATACAGAAACACAATGTTGCCAGCCAATCAAGACAAAAAAACACCACAAAACAGACAGATATTAGAAACACCAATCAAGCAGAGACACCACAGCAATTCCAAGATCAATGGACACAGACCAAGACTCCCAAACCAATCAGGATGAAGAAAAAACATTCTAACACAGCAGTAGGCTAGCACCAAATTTAAAACAGAAATGGCTGTGAAAGCCTGACTCACAGACAAACACTATACAGAAGCCTGATGATGGCAGATGAGATCTGCCGAAATGTTCACTCCAACTTTAAAAGCACAACGATAATGACGTGGGAAAATACAGAACAAAGCTGAATACCATACATACATGATATTATATCTATATCTATATCTATATCTATATCTACTGCTCGTTTCTGTCTGATCTGTCTAGTCTGTCTGTATGTGGTCAGTGCAAATTAAAAGTGTAGACATATTGTGGTATCGCTGATCAAGCTTCGTTCAGGTTATTCATCCCACGTCATTGATAGTTGTGACTTTTAAAGTTGTGAGCAACGTTATTCAGGACAAGAATCTCATCTGCATCATCATCAGGCTTTCATGTACGTTGACGATTTGTCTGTCGGTCCAGGCATATCAACAGCCATTAGAAGAATCTATAAATTTGCGGGTGGCTATTTGCTAGTGCCAGCAATGTTTTTTTTGCATTCAACCTGATTGGAGCTCTAAGCGGTCTTGGTCTGGTTTACTTGGTACGGTTGGACGTTTGCTGTGTTCTCTTGATTGGTGTTTCGTTAATATCTTTCTGTCTCGTTTTGGTGACTTTTTTTTTTGTCTTGATTGGCTGGCAACATTTGTGTTCCTGTATTGGAGGCCTTTTTAGTGCAGCGTGGCTCCAAGTAAAATGGACGCTGTCATTTTTTAGGAAGCTCAGTTTCATCTGAGTGCTGGTTGGGGTGTGTTTGAAGCTGGGAGGCTATCAGGGAGAGTCTGTTTATGCCCAGGTAGTTAGGCCTGGCTTTGGTGTGGAGTTTATTATCTGTATTGAGAGTGCAGGCTTCCAAAATTGATTGACAGTCTGGTGGAATCATCTCTCATATTCATGTTTCAGATCATATTTTTCCAATCTCTATGGCTTCTCTTGACTAAATTCTGGTGGCTGCGGGTTATTATATAGTGCCTTGGTTTTGGGCCATTTGAAGTTGATGTTGTGACCTGTGGCTTTTCATCGTGTTGGACAAATTGAGGAAACTGTGTGTTCCGCATTTTTTACCTGAATTTTCTGTGTTCATCCAGGTGGGTACGTTATTACTAATCAATACTTGGTTCTGGCCAATGTATGTGCCGCCGGCGCATGATGCACAGGGGACTTTGATATAATTGCCTTGGTTCCAGGACAATTTTTATTCTTTGGGGTTTTTAAAGGATAGGCTTGCTATTTTTCTGTCTGTTTTTGAAGGCATTTGATGTGATGCCTCGCTTGTGTATCTTACTGATTTTGGCTCGTAGTACCTTCTTAATGTAGGAGCAAGAGACAGCTGTTCCTATAGGGTCTAGGTTCATCTTCGAGGCTCTCTATTATGTCTCTTAGTGTGGTTTGTGGATCAAGCCAGTGTATTTTGCTTTTGTGAGAAGCCGATTGCTGGTCAGATACTTTAATAGGTGCAATATTCAGTCTTTATGTGTAGATCTTGTCTGCAGGCGTTTGTTATCTGGCAATTAGATTGGCCACCAGATGTTATCTGATGCCGAGCGTGGTGGATGGACATTGGGCATTGAGGTAGCAGCTTGGCGTGTATGTTTCTCATCTGGTATATGGCGTTTGATCTAGTTGCCATTCTGTTTTTTTGTAGATTAAACATCTAGGAATGGTAGTTAGTTTGTTGATTTCCGTCTTCCAATGGTGAAAACTTAGATTTTTGGGGTGTGTGCTGTTTAGGTGTGTTTGGAAATTGTATGGTTTTCTTTCTCCATGGGGCCAAATCACAAATGTGTCATCAATGTATCTTAACCTATAAGTTTGGGTTTGTAGGGTAAGCATTAGCCAGGCATCATGGATTCGAATAATTACCATGAACAGGTTTGCAATTGACGCGGTAGACAGTTGTAGATCCATAAGGGGCTTCACATTCGACAATTTGCTGGATTAACTGTCCTATATGTATGTGAAAAATGTATGTTAGGTTTTAAGCAGTGTTCTGTTAGTTCCATGGAGGGTCTTAGCTGCGGTTGGTATTTATTTTTGATGATTCCAAGAGTTTCTTTTATCGGGACTTGAGTGAATAGTGAAACCACGTCGAAACAAACCACGAAAAGAAACAAACTACCGGGTGGCCTTCAAAAATTTCAGCAATGGGTTCTCTGCCCTGTTGCTGGGTGGGCATGGCCATGGTGAACATGGCCTAGTTGGCCGCCTCCACCAAGGTGTGGGGGGGTATTTTTGCTTTCTCCAGGCTCCGAAGGCTTTCCTCGTATGTGTGGAAGAGTGAAAATTCCTCCCCTGGGCTCTGGAGACCCTCCAGAGATGAAAACAGGCCCATTTTTGAACTTCTGGAACTTCCAAGAGGCCCATTTTCCCCCTCCCTGAGCCTCCACGCAGGCCCTGTATTTACCTTGCATCCAAAATGGGCTGCATGGAGACCCCTGGGAAGGGCAGATTGGAGGGGCAGCTAGGTGTGGGATTTGGTGTTTCACCAAACCAGCCATAACATTAGCAACAGATCCTCCAGAACCCGGGCGAACCCATAGCATCCTTAACAAATATTCATGATGAAATATGCTCTTGAGGTACATAAGTAAGTGTAAGAATGCAAGAGTATTAGTTTTTTCTTTTAAGAAGGGTAAGTTCATTTTCACTGAACACTGAATTCAAGAATGAAACAGTATTACATAATTTATCATATTCCCAAAAAAGTAAAGAAATATGGAAGCTTGATTTGATAATCACACTATGGCACCGTATCAACATCTTGTGTGTAATATTAAACTTACTCTCTCATGTTTTTAAAACTATGAAATTTTAATAAGCAAGATTTCTATCTGTGCTTTCTGCTGATGTAACTCAGTTCTTATTCTAAATTTTTACATTATTAGTCTTGCACATGGGCATTTCAATGCTCACCAATCCCATATTTTCATAGCTTATTTGCAAACACTGGAGAAATCTTTATTGGATAACTATACCTGCATCCAAACAAATAATAAATTCTCATCAGGTTTATTTACTAAAACCATGTGCTACCCCCATAATAAAAATGTCAATGTATGACTTAAAATAAGAAAAGCCATATTTATATAGTTAAAATTATGGTGTAGCAGAAGTGCTGTTAATACAATAGCATTAAAATTTATCATGCCATACATATACAATAATAATATTTTATTTGAGTATTTTTTCACAGCATGGTGCCATACTATCTTGACTTATTCTCCAAGAGAAAACTGCAAACAAGCTCCCTCGTCTTTGCCTTAATTGCTCGGATACCCTTGCTTGACAAATAGAAGAACTCAATGTACCAACCCTTGCAAAAACTCTATTGCTATTGCCTTTATTCTATAAGCCATGATGGCGCAGTGGTTAGAGTGCAGCACTGCAGGCTACTTCTGCTGCCTGCCTGCAATTTGGCAGTTCAAATCTTACCAGGCTCAAGGTTGACTCAACTTTCTGTCCTTCTGAGGTCAGTAAAATAAGGACCCATATTGTTGGGGGGCAATATGCTCTGTAAACCACTTAGAGAGGGCTGTAAGGCATTGTGAAGCGGTATGCAAATCTAAGCGTTATTGCACTTCTATTCTATCTATTCAAACAACAAAGGCATGCACCTTTCAGTAAGAATAGATTATTTAGGTTTTTTTGTATCTCTGCCTCGGAAACTAGTTTAAAGCACTCTCAAATATAGGTATTTTCATGCCAGTTATGTTTGCATCCTATGCTATAGCAGTAGTTTTCAACTCACAATCATTCATCAGAAACATTCAAAGTTATGACATTGAAGAAAGTGATTTATGACTGGTCCTCACACTTACATTCTTCACAGAATCTCTACAATCATGTGCTAAAAATCTGGACACTTGGCTACCAGGCTGAATGTGTGACAATTGCAGTTTCCTGTGGTCATGTGATCATCATTTGCAACCATCCCAGCTGGCTTCTGATTAGCAAAGTTAATGGGGGAAGTCAGATTTGCTTAACAACTGTATGATTCAGTTAACAATTGCATTGCTTCACTTAACACCATTGCAAAAAGGGTAATTGAATTGAGCATGGTTCACTTACAATCGGTCTTGTTTAGCAACAGAAATTCTGGTCCCAGAATTTAAGGATGACAGGTCGTCCTATAACCTATAACAGAAATTAAGGACGACCTATAACATTAAAGTCCACATCCATATTGTTTTTTGTTCCAATATTTATTTTTAATTATTTATCACTTCATTTTGATATCCAACATTTTGGAAAAATATGATCCATGGATGGAATCTACTCAGTTGTTTCTGTTCATAGAACAGAATCCCTCAGCTGGAGGTACAAAGGAGTTAGAATTATTTATACAAGCCAGTTTATAGCAGATGGAATATGTTACTCAAATCCTTATTTATTGCAACAATTTTGAAAATGTTTTAAATGGCATGCTTTCCAATATTTATAGAAATATTTAGAAGCATCATGCTTCTTAAGACAGAAGGGAACAAGTATACTTCTAATTTAAGTTTAAGTTATAATGGACATATACCAATATGTATTCTAATATATTAAAAAATATCAGCAGAAAAGTAGTTTCTGTACACATAAAGCTTTGGAGGAACAATATAAATAAGAAAGTACCCCAAAACTCAGTAGAAGATTGTCCCACTTTGCTCTGAGCAATCTTTTAGTGCAAGATTTTTTTAAAAAAACCAATAATTTTCCATTGTTGCTATGGAATTTTAGAAATGCTATGTCCCTGTTTCAATCCATATTTTCCTAGGGTAGCTTACAACATAAATACTGTATCACATGTAAAAATAAATATTTAAATACACTGTAATGCAAACATAAAAACAGTTGGGATAACATCAGAAGTAGAATTTTCAAGTTGATCTTGGGAGTCAAGCAAAATATCTGAGATTCTGATGCCAAGAAATTAAAATTGAGCTGGCAGCTATTGGGATATGAAAAGATGTTCATAAGGAGCACATTTACTGCACCTTTTAGTGTTTCTTAAAGAAGCCAGACTTACTTTGAGGGCTTGTATACAGTAGTAACCATGGTAACTATTTCTGCTGCATCCTTAACTCAATATATTATTTTCTTAGTGAATCCTACAAGGAGAGGATACCATGTTTGACAGTACTGAAAGATATTGTGAGTTCTAGGAAAATCAGTGAGATCATATTCTCCCTAATCCTCTCAGCAAAGACCAACAAGTGACAAACAAGATATAAATAAAATTGGAATGGATGAAGAAAAATTGACTGTCTAGATCTGGTCAAACACTTGACCAGTGTTTGAAAGCATTTCACCATGAGACTTTTATTCTTCAATTCTTGGTGGTCATTTGAGAAATTAAACTGGAAGTACTATTTCTTGAAATTGGAATTAATATCCTCCTGCACTGCTTGAACGTCTCTTCCCTACACCATGCAATTAATCACAAGGCAAGCTAAAATACATTGTATGTCTCTTCCTTTGTGTCCAGATTTTGAGTAAAAGCTCAAAGATGCAAAACTTGAATGATAGGACACACATAAACCTATGGAAATATTTAAAAAAAATCAAAAGAAATAATTTCTCTTCAATACTGATCACATATTATCTCTGAACACTTCCACAAAGGAATATTAGACAGAGTCCTGTTTTGGACATCCTTAACTAGAGAACATTGCTTGATGACATCTATTGAGACAGCAGAATTTTAATTGTACTTTTGTTTCATCTGAAACCAACATTTTACTTTTGGGACTAATGGGCAGGCAAATAGAAAATAATAATGGAGCTATGTATGTATGTATGTATGTACGTACGTACATATATACATATATACATACATATGAATGATAACTACAATGAGGCGATTATATGCTCAAAAGTAGAAAGGCTCAATGCTACCCTCAGTGGAAGAAGGGCTGGTGAAGATTATGGAATCTGCAGAGCTGGCTAAATTAACTTACTTTAGAGAAAAAAGAATATCACAAATAAAAAACAATTCATGGTTGATTGGAAACCCCTTTGACTTTTTGCATGAAACAGAAAAAACTTGTGGTTCTAATGATTAGAAAAAAACTAGATAACAGAAAAAAAATGAGCTCTTTTTTGTAATCATAAAGTAAGGGATAATATTGTAAATGTACTTATATTTTCTGCAGAAGAAATCAGAAACTTTTTTCTTATTTCTTTTCATTCTTTCTGCACATTTAATCTTTTCTCCTTTGTTCTGTTTCTTTGGCTCTTTATTAGTTTGTACTGGTTTTTATGATTTTGTTATAAAAGTTTTAATAGAATTTTTATATTTTTATATAAAAAGATCACTCTCGGCAGAACCTTCATTTCCACAGCACAGCAAAAATATGAGGCTCCAGAGGCAACGAAGCAAAATATTACTGCTATCTACACACCACATGAAGAAAAAAGGAAGATGGGCTTGAATTGAAGACAAACAAAGGAAGAATCCAATGGAAAAACATAATAAACCCAGACCCAAATTCTACACAATGTCCACATCCTTCTCTTGTCACCCTAGGGTTCTCAGCTTCATCTGAAGATCACACCATCCCAATAAATGTATGGGTTGTGACTTGTTTACATAATACATAAAATAGAATAACAGAGTTGGCAGGACCTTGGAAATCTTCTAGTCCAACCCCCTCCTTGGGCAGGAAACCCTACACCACTTCAGACAAATGGTTATCCAATGTCTTCTTAAAAACTTCCAGTGTTGCAGCATTCACAACTTCTGGAGGTTATATATATTTATGCATCTTTCTCTCTCTATTTATGCATGTTATGTGATTCTTGTGTATGCATCGTCCAAAAGCCACTCTCTGAAAAAGAAGGAAAAGAGAAGGAAAAGACAGTATGTAAAGATTCCAACTCTTCCAATTCCCTGAGACCCTAATCTTCAAAGGCACATTCAGGTTGCAATACCTGAATCTACTAGTTTCCACTTCCATTTTCTTTCAACTGCATTTTTTTCCCTAGCCAATATATAGCAGGACTGCCAGTTCTTAAGCAATTATTTGGGGAAAAACTTTATCTTCCAACTGACTTCAGCTAGCAGCTGAGACAATTGTTAATTCTTCTACAGAAAACTTCAATCTACAAAACTTATTTGGAGCTATCCATGGTTCTGGTTTCAATAAGCTCTTAAAATGAGAGCTTCTCCATTGACTTTCAGCAGACCTGATCTACTTAATTGGATTGCATTCTATCTATCTGACTCAATTTCACCAGTCTAGATTATTCTATGCAAACTACATTTTCCTGTTTAGATCTGTCTCAGTCAGGTGTCAGTAGCTTCTTTTTGAACTGAAAATAACCAACAAACTTCAAGTAAGTCTAGAATGTATTATACAGGTTCCCTCCCCCCTTAATGATCATGTAATCCCTTTTTATTGTGGTGGGAGAAGGTATTCTACAGTATTTGCCATCAAATCAGTCACTCTCATCACTTATAGATTCTAATAAATATAATTATTTAAAAAGCTTTATGTAATAAAAGTATTATATAGTACAACATTTTAATGAAAGAAAACATATATTGTGGAAAAAATATTGTATAGTGGGTAAGTATTTGACTATATTACAGTAGATCTATTCATCAATGGCTGGAAATGGATAGAATATTGTTTATTGACTTTTGAGATGAAAGCTTGCTTTGATCCCTACAGATCCCAAGGCCCCTTTGAAAAGAGACTGTTTAGCTTACAGAGAATTCTGTTTGGGGTATTGAGCTGCAGATTCCACTGACCTTGCCCACTAAAAACTAACACCAAATCAGGTATACTATACAGTTTACTTGAAGTGTGGCATTCATAAACAGCTGAAGTAAGTTCTTTTAATGAGCTTCCAGTCATTTACATAAAACTTGCAGATTGTAGATAGCCCAAACTCTTTTTTGTCTTGAATGCCAGATTAAAGATCTGTTGTTGGAACTGAAAAAAATAAGTTTTACATGAAAAAATATTTAGTAGTCCTATTTTACATGTTTCTGTGTTTTTTAAAAAAAGGTTAAAAATCACCAACTAAGTGGATATAGCTGTTCTATAGAGAATCAGACCAGAAACTGAACAGATGGATCAGCTGAATGATTATTAAAAGCCACAGGCAGAACATTTAATTTATTTTGAATATGTGCTTCAGCATCTATCTATTCACACACATGCATGAAAATTCAGAAATGCTTGCTTGACTTGATTTATATATGATGAAAGATTGAGTGAACTGGTGCAGGATACAACTCTGATAAGAGATTTATATGTAGAGCAGACAATTATTTGCTCGGAGTAGATTTTGGGTTAGAAATAGGGTTGGAAGATAAGGAAAGTTGAAAGAAACTAAAGAGAAAATAGAGTGACTTCAGAAAGAAAAAATACAAACACTTGTGTTAAAAATATAAAATAGTTTAATTTCTGAACAAGTGGGAAAAGGATGGATGGAAGGAAGTTGTAGAACTTGTTCCAAACAGAGAGAAAATAGTTATGTTGCAAAGTGTCATCGAAATGCCGGATAGAATAATTCAATGAAATAAATTATGAAGGAAAATTGTTCATAAAGAGATGGACTGCTGTAACAAGAAGGGTGAGAAAAAGATATAATCCATATACATAAATTAACACAATCACAGAAAAAGCAGTCAAAGAGAGCAAGGCATAGTTAAGACCAAGAGACACAAGAAAAGGCAGAGCTATTCTATGGAAATACAAAATGTCTTTTGGAAGTAGATGAAAAAAAGTTAAACAAGGCTTCCAACCAAGATAATTGGTTTTTTTTAAAGTGACAAAGTGATACGGGAATGAAGGGAAGGAATGATTGAAGGCAATATTTCTCACATTCCAAAATTTTCAGTCATTTGCCAAAGAACAAAATCCTGGCCTGAAACCAGTACATAAAACTGCTCTGCACGTCCCAAATGTCGCTTATTACTTTGGCTCTTATTAGAATTGTGCTAAACAATTGTCCTAGGAGCACCTGACAGTAATCCCTGTGTATTTTTTGTATCAGTCTTGCTATCCTCTTCTTTATATTAGGGAAAAGAAGCCAAGCATGCCAGGGCTGTTGGTTCACATCCTGACATTAGAGAAAGACTGAAAGTACCCCTCTTGCTTATGGAGCAAGGAAAGAAACATTTCCAAGTCAAGTGGCCCTTTGTTTCACCTTGACTTAGAACAGGGGTGTCAAACAGGGGTCTCAATTTTACTGGGGACCACATCAGGGTAGTGTTTGACCTTGGGGGCCGGGTAAGTTTGGCCAACTTGACATCACTCATGTCAGGGGAGCCTGTGATGGCCCGAGTGCTCTGCCATTGAAAAAGAGCTTGGACTGCAACAGTCTCCTGCAACCTCTACCAGTGAAAATGGAACTTGGGAGGGTCACATGCCATTTTTCCTGACAGAGGATTACAGAAGGCATTGAAGACTCCCAAGTTCCGTTTTTGCTGGCAGAGGCACCGCAGGTTGTTTCCAAGGCAGCCCTGCTGGCCAGATCTAAGCACCCCACGGGCCGGAGCTAGCCGAGCTTTGAGTTTGAAACCCCTGGCTTAGACATATTCTTTACTGCCACATCACTTTTCAATGGCAATTTTAATGAGCACTGGGATGTTTGTATAGTGTTTCCTGTTTGTTCACTAATTGTTGTTCCTCTTTTCCCCTCCTCTTTTACCCAACATCTGCCCTCTTAGATGCAGAAGAAGGAAGCAGCTTCTCTGCATCTCCTCCAAGGGCCAGTTGTATGAATATTTATTTATGCATTTTAATATCCCTGTGTCAAATGAGTACTTAATGAACATAAAGGATATTTCAAATGACCCACTATGTTCATCTCTGTTTGTGTGAATATACTGATAAAGCCTGTCACTGGGCATTTTATCTCTATGGATATGTATAAAGAACGGTCTCTAGATATATTGTTGAAATTCTTTCTTTAGGTCACCTATAAACAAAGTTTAAGACAGTTGTTTTCTACTCAAAGATGTGGTTTAAAAAATTGAGACCTATAGGAGACAAAAGACATATTCAGAATAGTACAATCCATTTCAGTTATCTGCTCTCTTCCATTAATCAGTTGTAAGCAAGGAACACAGCATCTTCATCATTAGTTTATGACATTATCAGTTTATGACATCTCTAAGTTGTTTTTCAAGTCTTAAAAATGAGCACAATCCACTTTTTAAAGAAAGTTAATTGCTTGGTAATGAAGTACTCACTCTTGCTGTTCCTTTATTTACCACTACTGGAATTATAAAAAAATATCCACATATAGAACAGATGGACATTACCCAACTGTTGATATTACCATTCAGCAGCAAACTTGGTGATCATAAATGATGATTTGATCTGAAAAATGTTTACTCTGTGCTCAAAGGATTGAGTTAATTCTCTGATCTAACTTTCCTCAACACCTTCAAGGCATATTAGTCAAAAAATTTCAGAATTTCTCAATCAGCAAAGTTGTTGGCATATGAAATTGCAATTCTAGGTGGCATAATTAAACTTAGCTGGTCAACATTTGGCTCAGGAAAGTCGCTGAACTTAATTGGCAATCTATCTGACAGTTATATTGGACAATCCCAAAATTGGCAAATAGACTATTTATATGTTATATGCAAACTTTTTTTAAAAAAAAGGTATATTTTTTTTCAAAACTGATCCAAGTTTCAATTCTCTTTTTCACATAATCTATAAAAGAATCACATTGTGATTTGTTTGCAAGTAACATAGTATTAGTATTATTGTGACCACAAAGTATACAATTTTAATTTACAAATCAAGTTTATACTAAATACAAATTATAGTGTGGGGTTTGAAGAATTTGCCTAGAATTTTATTTGTGTAACAATAAGGAGTAAGACAAAGGACCATAAGAGGTGTGCAGAGTTCTCACATTCATGTAAATGTTTTAATATGGTAGAGCTGAGAACAGAGCAAGGGTGAATGAGCAAGTATAGGCAAAATGTAGTTAAAAGTCAAGGAAATGTGTGTCAAGTACTGATTCAGCTGAAAATAACCAAAGAAATTTGTATCAAGAGATGCAAGCTTATAGAAAAAAATTGACCCTCCTATATGGTAACAACATTGAATCATGACTGTTATCTCCTGCAATTCTGGTTCAGTTATACTAATAATGTAGAAATGTATATCAGTTGAACGTCTTGGTTACTGAGTCTTGGTTACTTGGTCCTAATTCTGATTTAAGAATTTATCTATCTATATTCTGTCCTCAATAATTGTTTAAGCACCAAAATTGAAAAGAAGGGTACACGTCATATTACAAATACAGATATAATCTATCTGGTACTACAGTATATCTTTCTCAAATTGTGAACAGAGGATTTGAAGTTTTGTTTGCTAGATAGCAGCAGTGTTTTCTTCAATTAATTGGACAGTTATTAAACTGAATGGCTAGAAAGGGACAGTGTGTTTCTGTATTTTCCCTCATAATGTAAAGCCCCTGTCACACTGCACTAACGGATGGAAAGAAGATGTAAACAGAGAAACACTTGCATCCGTTGGTATAACGCGATGCTTCCGTTCTGTACTCACATGCCTCCGTTTTCTTCTCTCTATCCGTCCAGCATCTGTCTATTGACGGTTTCATCCGTCAGAGGGTTTTTGACTGTCAAGAACTTTTGCGTGGAAAATGTATCGAATTCGTCGTTCTGCATCCGCTAGGCATCTGCTAGGCATCCGTTCCTGCATGCTTGCTACGCGCATGCCGCTATATCCTCTAGACATCTGCTACGCATATCCGCGCAACTTTCGATCCGCTCGCAGTGTAAACGGACGCAGGGAGGAAAGGCGGAACGGACACCGGAACGTGATGCATAATGGATGCAGAACTGAAGAAAGTGTGATGCAGCTCACAAAAGAAAAGCATTTAAAATGGAACAAAACGTTCGCCAGTAGGGGAAAATATTCGGATATTAACGGATGTCCTAGAAAGATGCCTAGAGTGATGCAAAGGGAACAGCATGAGTGGGAAAACCTAATATGCCTATAAAAACGGTGTGGAGGAAACTCATACTGGATCGCTACTTTCAAGACAGCAGCCCAGCTGTGCAGACCTGCTGCAGCCTCATCTGGCTCTTCCTCCTTCCACAGCCATCCAGTCCATGTCCACCATGGATCGTAACAAAGTCCTTTTGGCAGCCACCATCGTTCTGCAACATGTGAAGCCATCTACAGGCTCGTGAACTCTACTACGGGATAGAAAAGGAGGTGGCCAAGAAAAGCGTCTGATCCGAAGATGGATCGGAAGAAGAGCAGAGTAGACTGTAACAACAAGCTGATGGTGGGAGCTCAGGATGAAGACACTCGTCTTCATAAACTTCATGAGGATTGCCTCCAGACATGTTTGACGAAGTTGGTGCAGTCGCTGACACCCAGTTGACCCAAGGCAAACACCACCACTTCGGCCCAGCCTGGAACATGGGCTCAAGGTGGCAACTCACTCTGCGCGCACCTGGCCTCAGGGACATCCTACAGGAGAAGCAGTACGGCTGGGGGTGCGCACACAACACCATCAGGCATTGTGTCAGAGAAGTGGTGCAGGCCAATATCGAAGAATACTGGAGGACGCCCTCCAGTGGCCCCAGCCACTGAGAAGGATGGAAGGAAAGTTGGCAGAGCCATGGTAATCAGAGGTGGAACTTCTCCCCACACCGTTGGGAGCAAGATGGGGAAGCACATGGCCTGCAAATGCTCCAGCTAAGTTGGGGTCCACTTTATTTCAACTACCAAGGGCTCTTCAGCATACGTCGCCTCTTCGCCATGGTCGATGCATGACTACAAGTTCATGTACATCGATTCCTTTCAGGAGAATGGGTCAAGCTTCCAGATGCCCAGGTATAACAATGCCAAGTCACCTCAAGGAGGGGCTGGACGGCAACCTCATCATGGGCTTCCCCAGATCCAGACCCCCTGTCAGCAACGACCGCAGATATGCCCTACTTTCATTCGTGGGGATGATGCCTTTCCCTCGAGAACCCTACCTACATGAAGCCTACAACCTTCAGAGCTCCTCACTCGTGAAGAGAGGATCTTCAACTATAGGCTGTCCAGGGCAAGGCGGGTGGTGGAGAACGCCCTTTGGATCCTGGCCAACAGGTTCGCAGGTACTTCTC
Organism: Laticauda laticaudata; assembly: GCA_004320025.1. NCBI lineage: Eukaryota > Metazoa > Chordata > Lepidosauria > Squamata > Elapidae > Laticauda > Laticauda laticaudata. Next base: position 19,993 of record BHFT01042805.1, read on the forward strand.
TCCACCATGAGGCATCGCCAAGACCGTGAGGAGGGATCGGTGGAAGTTTGCTTGCGTCCTGCACAATTCTCATGCACGCCACACCCAGTCTTGCAGAACAGCTTCGTGGACCTCCAAAAGGCAATGGGGACATGGAGCCTGGGGAATGGAGGCAAGGGCAAAGAACCTGATTAGACACTGAGGATGTTCAAGCCTGTACAAGGAGCCAACGTGAGGGGAAGGCAAGCGCGAACCTCCTGAATGACCTGGTGGGCAAACTCCCCAGCTGGAGCGGTTGGCAGTGGCAAGAGAAGGATGATAGATCTTAATGGATGCTTCCTTCAGGCTGTCTCAATCACGGAGTCCGGTGAATTGGGGCCAATGTATGTTGGGTGGGCCTAGCAATGAAGGGGCATTAATAAAGATTGTGTTTATGTTGACATTTTGTGGATGAATTATACATTATTATTGATAATGAAACGGGCCATGGTGTGAGGCACAGGGAGGGTGGGACCATCCAGTTCCACTAGCTTGCACTGGAGGTTTATTTATCCCACAGCTATTAACCCATTCCAAAGGTATCCCTGCCCACCTCCCACTGCTTAATCTTATCCATCCCACAAGCATGCAAAGGCTTAAACCCATTTCTAAAAGTTTCCACGCCGCAGGACTTTATTAAAAAAAGAATGAAGCAAGTGTGGAATCAAAGATAGACTTTATTAACAACACTGTAAAAGAAAATGACCCATAGTCAAGTTGTCCAAATACAAGTCCAAGGTAGCCAGCCACCCGCTCTCTTGGCATCCTCATGTCACCTCGAGGTGTACCCATCTCAGGGTTGAAGGGTCCAGTGCTTGGAGATGGCGTGCTGGAGTGGCTTGTCTGAAGCGCCATTGGTGGCTGGCCCGAGAGGAAAACAGGTGACGGTGTGTTAGAAGCTCTCGGACAGGCTGGCTCATTCAGACCCGTGAATGTTGAGAGCTCCTTCCTCCATGCATGGGGTGTCAGCCCCAGTACCCGAAGCAGATGTACTGAGGCCGGGCCTTGCTGTGGGGTGGAGGAAGGAGCAGTTGTTAGTGGGGCTGTCTGGTCTGGCCGCTGGGTGACGGACTAGCAATTGGTGGCATCCGTCGGCGTGGGTGGCATCAGTGTGTGGTGGCATCGTTGGCGTGGGTGAATCCGGTGGCTCAGTGAACCGGTGGCAACGGTGTCATCCGATGAACTCTGTGCCGGACTGGGAAGGGCTGTGCTGTGCTGTGGACCCTGGTAGCCGTAGGCCCTGGTTTGGTAACGCTGTGGAAGCCTTGAATGGGAGGACATCACTGGGGTGGGAGGAGAGACCTGGATGGGTGGGAGGGGCATGGTGCCTGCTGGGTCTGGAGGGTTGTGAAGCAGCTTGGAATGATCCGGTCCGTCCCACCTGGTACTTGGGGTTCCTCCATGTCCGTGAGGGTTTGGTTGACATAGGTGAGGAAGGGCTTGCGGGTTGGAGAATGAGGAGTCGTCATGGAAGCTGAGAGAGGAGATCTATGCTTGTAACGGATGTGTTTCAGGAACATGTGGCTCGCCCTCCGGTCTGGCTCTCTGCACTTTTGTGGAGGTGGAGCTGGGGGTGGATGCGCGTAGTGGTTGTGGTGGAGTGCCGTCTCCTTTCTCTCCACCCGCTCGCATGCGCTCCACCTGGTTTAAACAAGTCGCGGGTTCTCATGCCATGGCACCGCTCCACAGAAAACCTGCCTGGTCAGGGAATGAGCTCTCTGACAAGAAGAGGACTGCTCTGAGGCATAGGCTGCACAGACGAGAGAGAGTAGGTGAACGGGCTGCTGTTGCTCTCGTGGCGGATCTCACCTCCAAGAAGCTGCACCTGGCCATGGACGTAGGTCTCTCTGTCCGTCGCTTAAACGGGCCTGGCCAGATTTCTTCAGGTGCAGCTTCCCGTACCAGGTGTGCATGTGCTTAACACTCCCACCGCCGAGGAGCACTTCCAAAAGGGTAACATTCTCTCCCAGCCTTCTCTCTCCAAGCAAGCAATGCTTCCACTTAGGTGTCCCTGTAGAGACGTGTCCCCTTCCGCACAGATAAGTCCATTCTTTCCTCAGCCACTCCAGCACCTCATCCTCGTGTTCCTCCTCAATGGAGTAATTGCTCCTCCTCCCGTCCACGCATACGCCTTCCTCCCTTTGGGCTGACCAGATGGGCCCTCATCAGAGGGGCTTTCCCAGGTAGTAGGGGCTGTTCTCTCCACCCACCAGCAGCACAGCACCAAGCAGGGATCATAAACATCCAATCAGCAGCAGCAGGACCAGGATAGCATGCACAGAAGTAAGCAACGCAGCAGGCGCCAGAAAGACCAGGAGTACGAGCAGGAACCAGCAGCCCCAAAGGAGCAGTTTCAGCCAGGTAGCGGCACCAGCAGTCATACCACCGGCCAGGACAACTCAGGGCAGTAAGCACGAGCAGAACAGCCACCGCCAGGAGCAGCTCAGCAGAGTCAAGCACAGCAGAAGCACCATCCAGCCAGACAGCAGCAATCATCAGCTCTCCGAAGGAAGAAGCATCAAAGCCCCAGCAGAAGCAGAGTCAGGGACAGGGGCGGAGGGTGGCCTGTCCCTCTTGCCAGGCGATGGCGGCATGTTGCTAGCTTTTCTCTTCTTCCCATGGTTGTGGGGTTGCTCGCTGCAGGGAGCTGGCAGGGAGGCTGGCAGGCCAGCCAGCACCAGGTTGGTAGGCAAGGCTTGCCGGCAGGGCTGGCAAGGAAAAGCTGGAAGGCAGGCAGTGCGCCAAGGCTAGGGCAGGGACAGGCTGGCAGGAAGTGGTAAGAAGGCTGGCAGGCAGCAGGCACCAAGGCTGGCAGGCAGACTGTGCTGGCAGGAGGCTGGAAGGCAGGCTGGCAGCAAGGTGGGCTAGCAGGCAGACAGCAAGGCTTGGCAGGCAGGCATGCAGGCAGGGCAGGCAAGGCAGTCATATGCGTCGCGGCAGGTCTTTTGCTCCAAATGTGACCTGCTTCAAGCTGCTCCCTTTTAAATATTCCACGGGGCTTACGGCAATGCATCCCCCCGCATGCGCATTAACGCTCGCATCCGTTAGGCTTCCGCTGTGCATCCGGCTAGGCTTCCAGCTGTGATCCACATTCATCCGCTAGGCTTCCCGCTGTGCATCACTTCAATCCGCTCGCGTCCACGTCTGCATCCGATGTTCGTTCCGCATCACTTTGCTGAGTCCCCCGGAAGCTAGCGGTGTGGCCATCCGCTCACCATCCGCTTCCATCCGCTGGGCTTCGTTCGCACCGCTTTCCCAATCCTGCACCTGCGTCTCTCCGCGTTTTGTTCTCCTTTCCGTGTTATCGCTCTGGTTATGCAAATTTTTGCCCCTTTTGAGAGCGGATAACACGGATGGAACATTTTTTCTCATCCGTTGTGTCTTTTTATACCTACGTTTTGCATCCCGTTGGGCAGTGTGACAGGGACTTAATCTGATATTGTCACAGAGTGAAAGGATGCATGGTGTACATATAGCAAGACCTTCTTAGAAATGCTGTACAGGATATAATTTTTTATGTCCTCTTCTATAACAGGGGGACGATATACAGACAGCTGGAGAAAGAAACCTTTTGATGTTGCTGGTCTGTCCAATTTATAGAATTGCTTATAATCATTTCTGTGATGGAATGTAGTAGACTGTATTCCTAGGAAGGGAGTAGGTGTTTTTCGGAGGAATAAGAGACAGCTCAATTCAGATATTTTGTGTGAGATAAAGAGGGCGAAGACAGGCCTCCCTACCAGTTCTCAGAACATATGGTAGATGCAGAAAGTAGAGTACTTTAGTTTGAAAAAGATTCTGCCAGTGGAGAGTGGAATAATAAAAAACTCATGCTTAGAAGCATCACTACATGTCTGTCTCAGTTTTGGGGCCTGACAATTTTCTCAATGCACTGCCCTCTGGATATATTGGTCAAATGATCTGGGTATTAGAGCAGCTAATCTGACATTTTCAGATCTTCAAAAACATACTCATTTGGTAAGGAATGGAACTATCACATACCTGTAAATTGATGAGAAACTGTGAGTTATATTCAAACTTTAGGAACAAATCCATTTAAATCAATGGGAGTTAATACTAACCCATAAGACTACTGTATGTATAACCTAAATCTCTCTGGTGTGAGTGTGTGTGTGTGTATGTATGTAGTGGTAAAGGTTCCCCTCACACATATGTGCTAGTCATTTCCAGATCTAGGGGGTGGTGCTCATCTCCATTACAAAGCTGAAGAGCTAGCATTGTCCGAAGATGTCTCCATGGTCATGTGGCCAACATGACTAAACGCTGAAGCACACGGAATGCTGTTACCTTCCCACCAAAGTAATCCTTATTTTTCTATTGTATTTTTACTTGCTTTTGAAATGCTAGGTTGGCAAAAGCGGAAGCTCACTCCATTATGAGGTCTAAGGATTCAAACTGCTGAACTTCCAAAAAGCTCACCGTCTTATTTTCACTTGATAAAAAGCGTCCATAAAGGAGACCTAAAACAAGGTGGAGTGATGACATCAGCAAGTATTACAGGCCCAACTGGCAAAAGAAAGACCATATTGGTTGGAAACATGCAGAAGAGGTCTCTTATATGTCTCTAGAAGAGCATTTTATAGTGGATAGAATATGGCTAGAATGATATTTTAATCTGGATTATCACAACATATTTAAGAAAATATTCTTAAAATATTGATAACTCATCAATGATATTTGAGGTTTTATCCAGGAATTAAAGCAGCCTGCTTAAAATTATCACATCTAATCTTCTCCACAATAATACTATGAGGCAGCAAAATTGTCCAGTGAGGTTCAGTGATTCAGGGTGTATTTTTAAACTGAATCTCTAACTTAAACTGAATCTCTGTCATAGTACAATAACCATAAACATAATGACTAAAATCCTGTATATTAAAATAGAGAAAACCAACTGTATCTTTCTCACTTTATAGAATCACATAGTTGGAAAGGTCTACTTTAGCTATTGAGTTTAATTCCCTGCTCAGCACTAAAATCCAAATTAAAAACCCATCATTGTGCGTTTCAATTATATTTCAATCTAGCAATTGGAAAGGCTGTTCCAAAAATCATCATGTTTCTTTCCTGTAACTCCAGAGTTGATTAGAAGGTATGTTTCAGGTGGGTGTTTTGCTGAAATAATTACTTTCAGCTTTAATTTCTTTACTGACCACATATCAGCTTTTAAAACATGTTGACACTTGTGTCTTCTACTTGCATTTTATTTCCTAATGCACTATCTGCCATACAACCAAAAGTATAACAGAAACATCCCCATGCTTAACAGTTGACAAGATGCTCTTTTGTTTCCAAATGCTTCACCTTTTCAATTCAAATCCTGTATGCTTTCTATAAAATATATCTGGATTAAATAAATATATTTGCAACCTTAGAATGTTAGAACAGAACAGAATAACAGAGTTGCAAGGGACTTTGGAGGTCTTCTAGTCCAACCCTGTTTAGGCAGGAAACCCTGTACCATTTCAGACAAATGGTTGTCCAATCTCTTCTTAAAAACGTCCAGTGTTGGAGCATTTACAACTTCTGGAGGCACGTCGTTCCACTGATTAATTGTTCTGTCAGGAGATTTCTCCGTAGTTCTAGGTTGCTTCTCTCCTTTATTAGTTTCCACTCATTGCTTCTTGTCCAGCCCTCAGGTGCTTTGGACAATAGCTTCACTCCCTCTTCTTTGTGGCAACTCCTGAGATATTGGAGATATCTCATTTATTATTTTGTTTGATTGTTTCATCGGTGCAAACCCCTCTCTTCAAAAATGTTTCTGGCTTATGCAGATTTATATTCTACCTACAGTAGCTTTTTGCTATCAGTCTGAAGAAAATATTTCTTCTGACAACTCTCCCATGCAAAACATTGTTGGCTAACCAGCTGGGTAACTGTGGATCTGTGGACTCACTTTTTCAGCAGGTCACCATGATCTCTGGTTTTTGTTCTGCAGATCTAACCAGTATGAGAGCAGTCCTAAAAAGATTTTTCTTTATCTTGTCATTACATCAACGTCCCTGTGTTACTTCCATTTCTTAGCAGTGTTTCACGCAGTGCAAATTGACAGCTGGTAATGCTTAATTTTTTTACAGCTTTCCCTCTAATGTAATGTCTTCATTTTCAAATACCCAGACAGCTGTTCAGAAGACCCAACTGTTGTTGAAGGAAGACAGAACAACAATCACAATCTGACAGGTTAAAAGGGTCGGTTATTTGTGGAACTGTCTTCTCCTGTGGGTCAATTGACTTTTGTGAGCTTATTAACAAATTTTTCAGATATTTTAAAAACGCAGCACTACTGAATCAAATAGATGTCCAAGCTTCTGCTTTTTTCTTCTTATTCTGGATATAACTACATCAAAAGTATGTAGTCAGATCTGTGGAAATTTGTTTTTAACTTGGTATCATTGAGATGATGTGCCAGTTTCAAGGATTCCGTGAAACATTCAATTCAAGCAGAGATTCCTGGACATTTGCATACCACAGTGTTTTGCAAATAAACTTTGGATGTTACCACCAAATGAATACAAACTATATTCCTATAGTCCAGTGTTCCTCAACTGTGGCAGCTTGAAGATGTGCAGATCATTAGATTTAATAATTAGTTTCTCATTTTTATGTTGCTCGCTTCAGCAACATATTACAGTTGGCTAAGTTATTCTTCTGATTAATAACATGCTGCATGGGGCTTTTCTTGATGTCTGATGCTTTGCACATTTTGCTTTTATTACAAAGGCTTCTTTTAAGGGCCAAATACTCCCCAAAAGTATTCCCTTATCCCAGACAGAAACTGTGCTGCTTAGTAAAGAACATGTGGACTTCTCTCAGACGGATGAGGCAAAAATAAGAATTATCTCCTATACACAGTAATTAATATGGTTGCTGTTTATACTTAAAAATTATTAATTTATAACCAATCTACTGGTGCATCTATGAGGATTTCTATAACAAGAAGGAAATCAAACATAGATTTTTTCCATACATCTAAGAAGCCAATCAAACTGAAAATGGAGAATAAGGAGCAAGGATATAAAAAGGCAATGGCAATCTATCAGTATATTTCATGAAAATATTAAACATCATACATTTTTTTTAAAGAACCACACATTATAGACACGTGTTACTCTATGAATGCATGATAATATAACGTCTAACAGCTTTGGTTCAGTTTCCCTGCCCAATATCCTGTACATATTGTAATCATACAGTAATGACTAAAAATTTTTTCAGAAAAATACATACAGAGGACTTGTATGTTTTAATGTGGGTCTACTTTTTATCTTCAACTTTATTTGCCTCTCTCAGTATTTTACAAATGGAAAGGCAAGTTATACCTTTGTATACAACCAGGTGTTTAAAGCAATCCACCTTTTTCCAAAAATAGACAGTCCTCAACTTATAACCAAAATTTGAGCCGAAAATTTCTGATGTTAAGCAAGGCAGTTGTTAAATGCATTGAGCCCCATTGTATGACCTTTTTTGCCACAGCTGTTAAGTGAATCGCTGAAGTTTTTAAGTGAAACATATTAAATGAATCTGGCTTCCCCCAATTACTTTATTTATCTGAAGCTAGCTGAGAAGGTAAGGTTAGATGATCCTGGAACAATGCAACTGTCATAAGTACATGCCAGTTGCCAAGCAACCAAATTTTGATCATGTGACCATGAGGATGCCGCAACTCTTGTAAATGTGAAAATGTCATAAATCACTTTTTTCAATGCTATCGTAACTTCGAATGGTCACTAAATGAATAGTTATGTCGCTGATTACCTGAGGTAAAGGATTTCCATTTCACCATAAAACCACCAAAAGAGTAAAGTAAATCTAGCGCAGAACTTTTTCTTTCATCTAGTGGGGAAGGATGGGCCCTTTATGACTTGTGGACTTCAACTCCCAGAATTCCTGAGCCAGCACGGTCCACAAGTCATAAAAGGCCCATCATTTCCCAATTCTGATCTAATGCCTCGAGCATCCCATTATTAATTTTTTTTTCTTTAGAAAAATGGAGGCATATTTTTTCCTCTTTCATTAAAAGCTGTATCAGTTTGTACAGAGACCTTCCTGAGCATACTTGTCAGCTTGTCTGCTGTACTGAATGCACGCCTCACTTCTGTTAATTCCCCGAATCACTTAACACAAACACCAGAATGGCGCAGCCTATGTGATACAAGATACCTGCTCACCCAAACCTAAAAGCCAAAAATAAAGGCACAAATCCAACCAAAGCAGCTTGGCCAGCTGTTCCCCTAGCAGTATAAATTCCTGCTTGCCACATGAAACAAAATTGTTGACAGGGCAACACACATTGATCTAGGAGGCTGCAGAATCAGCACAGCTTATGCAATGGAAAAGTTGAATGCTGCTCTTCTGACATCACCATGTGTGACACGGAGGTTGTCAACGAGAGTCTTTCCCAGATAGACCAGAGAGGAAACATGACCAGATGATTTACTTTTACTTCATTGTAATTAACTGAATCTTGCAAGTCTGATACTCAGTACAAATCTCCTGCTTTGTGTCTTTTTCATTGTGAGAAATTACGAAGGTTCCTTTTCCGAGTCTCCTTTAACTGTGGTGGCTCAGTGGTCAGAATGTAGTACTGCAGGCTACTTCTGCTGACTATTGGCTGGCTGCCTGCAATTTGGCAGTTCAAGTCTCATCGGCTTGAGGTTGACTCAGCCTTCCATCCTTCTGAGGTGGGTAAAATGAGGACCAGATTGTTGGGGGAAATATCCTGACCACTAAGAGAGTAAACCGCTTAGAGAGGGCTGTCATGCACTGGCTATGCCCATGCCTGGTTTAGCAAAGGGGGAAAAAGTCCCAAGACATCATGTGACACTGCCATGATGTGAGTTTGACACCCCTGGCTTAGAGAGTACTGTAAAAGCACTGTGAAGCTGTATATAAGTCTAAATGCTGTTGCTATTATACAGTTGCAGGCTCTGTCCTCTCTTATCAAAGCTAGAAACCATCTCTTTTCCCACCTGCTGTCTTCCAAATGTACTCTCACATAGTACTACAACAAAACCACAAAGATGGGATTCCCAATTAAGGTAGATTTGCATTGTGTATGTTTACATACATGCATACATACACACATAATACAATACACACATATGTATGTATATATATGTGTGCATATGTACATATACATATATATTTATGTATGTTTAAATAAAAGCATGTTTTCATGTCCTTGCTAAACTGTTTCAAAGTTTATTGCTATTCTTGTAAGGAAATATTTTCCAAACATAAATATTTGTAAACAATGATGATAAAAATCACCTGATAGCCAGTCTACCGTACAGTAACTGAGAGGCCAACACTGACTTTCCTGAGAATCTAATCTGAATGGGCTCTAGTCACTCAAAGGCCCTTGAATGCTAGAAAGGGAGATCCATATAATGTTAGCAATTGGTACTTGGATATTTATTTGCTCATTAGTTTAGTACACCATTTTTCTTCTGCAAGCTCAAGGCAGCACACAAAGTACCCTCTTCCATTTTTATGCATAATTCTGTGGGGAAAATTGTAATAAAGTTAAGAAGGCTGGCACCAGAGTCAACCAATGTGATTCTAAAATTAAGGATGGACTTGAATCTGGATACTTCCAGTCATTGTTCAGCAGATATTTTTTTTTGCCTTGTTGTTTATTGTTTGTTTCTTACATTTTGTGCCAAGGATTATCTTTTTATTGATTTGGCTATGCATTTGGAACCTTTCTTGGTAGAAACACTTTAAATACATTTAGTAAACAAATGGCTTTACAACAGCTGCAGCTTTATGGATACCTGAGCTAGTTCAGATTGTAAAAAAAAGAAAAGTTTAAGCTAATTATAAAACCCTTCAGTTTAAATATCTGACAAGAGTTTTTGAAGCTTCTGAAATCCATAAATAAACAAAACTATTTGATGAAAACACAGGAGAAAATGCTGCAGCAGAAACAAAAACAGGGAAAAGACATTGTGGCCTTGCTTCTGGCACTGCCTACACCGGGGGTCTCCAACCTTGGCAACTTTAAGACTTATGGACTTCAACTCCCAGAATTCCTCATCCAGCTGGCTGAGCTCAAAATTCCAGGAGCCAAATAAATAAGAGGAAGAGATGCAAGATACAAATAGCCCACAATGTCTCTTGTTCACTAAATTCATATTTTCCTACAGAGAATTGTGGCATTAGGAGCCGTGGTGGCACAGTGGTTAGAATGCAGGCTAACTCTGCCCATAGCCAGGAGTTTGATCCTCACCGGTTCAAGGTTGACTCAGCCTTCCATCCTTCCAAGGTCAGTAAAATGAAGACCCAGATTGTTAAGGGCAATATGTTGACTCTGTAAATCGTTTACAGCAGGGGTCTCCAACCTTGGCAACTTTTTAACACTTGTGGACTTCAACTCCCAGAATTCTGGGAATTGAAATTCACAAGTCTTAAAATTGCCAAGGTTGGAGACCGCTGGCTTAGAGAGTGCTTAAAGCACTATGGGGTAGTGTACAAATTTAAGTGCTATTGCTACTGGGTGTGGCATCTTTAATACATTACTAAAAAAGCAACTATTAGGATTTTTTTATGGGAAGAAAGACGGAAGGGCAGTACGAAAGGGGAATAAATCTGCATATTGTAATATGATTTACAGTATGTACAGAGTGTGTAATTTTACCTTCCAGATATTTGCAACTGTAATTCGCATAAAGTATAGCCAACATGGGCAATAATCAGAGATTACAGAGACAACATACCAACACACCTGGAAGATGCAAAACTGTTTAAGCAACTTTTAAACTCTGTTAGAAAAGTTGCTATCTGAGGTTTATTTACCCAGTCATTTTTCATTATCTTTACTCCTTGTCCTTGACCCAGTTACCTGCCCCATTCACATATTTGAAACCGAAAATGTCAGAGGACTGGGGTGATATTTGCTTATGGCTCAGTAAAAATAAAGTCTAATTGTGAGAGCTGTAGCAAAACATTAAACTATATTTCTAGTTTCTATATTGTGTTTCAAGAATTATTAAAACACCTTTTGTTACATAATTAGGTAATACATTGACTAGTAATAAAGAGATCTTTCCTTTCTTCTGATATAATCATTCTTTCTGTGGATGGTTTGCCAGCTAATCACAAAAAACAGGTAGCATTTCACCCTGGAGACAATCACAGCTGTAACGATATTTCCAAATTTATCCAACTAATTTTCCAGTGTGCTGAAAGTTGGTGGGATAAATAAGCTATTTTCCAAGCTAAATCATAGTATGGGATTGAGATAGTTAGCTGCCTCCTTATCAGCAGTTTACAGTAGCCAATTCTTTCTTATACAGCCATGGTAGCATCGTGGTTAGAATCTAGGTGACTTCTGCTGACTGCTGGCTGACTGCAATTTGGCAGCTCAAATCTCATCAGGCTCAAGGTGGACTCAGCCTTCCATCCTTCCAAGGTGGGTAGAATGAAGACCCAAAATTGTTGGGGGAAATATACTGACTCTGTAAACCAGTTAGAAGGGCTACAAGGCACTTAAAGCGGTATATAAATCTAAGTGCTATTATGCATTACTATGGAAAATGGATTGAAATATAACACTTTCCAAACCTGATATTGTTTTCTTGCAGCCCCAAGTCATTAAAGTGATTGCTTACATTTGTAATGCCCAGTCACATTTCTTCCAATTTGCCCAATTTAAGTTATTTTTTCCTCTTAAATATAGTTTCAGAAAATAAATCATATAAATCAATAAGCTCTTTGTTGTTCACTTGTAGAAATAGTAAGAGAGAAACAAGATTAGAAACCTCTTTAGATATTAGATTGATTTACTTTCTTGCCTATTTGGCCCTTGAAGCAAACAAAACCAGCAAGTGTACAAGAACAGGCAACATAACTAGTAACACAAGTTAGAATTCTGATGGGTCCTCCTGGATCATGTATCATCCATAAATTACATCAATTCCTATTTTTTTCCTCCTCTCTGTTACAATGGTGTTTATCTAAGGACTGCTATTGACTTCTCTTCCTGTTTCTCATGGAAATGATTTTATATTAGAGCAAACTGTGGAAGATTGAATTTCCTGTTGCAAGCCTACATGGTTCTATGACCATAATAAAGATTTTATTTTAGTCTTGCTGCAAGTGCTTAGTTACAGGTTATATATGTTAACTACAGCTACACTACAGCTACAACTACACTCTGAGGTTTGGAATAAGCATTGTTCATTGGTTCAACATTTCTGTTAATAGAAATAAAAATAACAAGGCTCAAATCTGCATATTTGAGTGCTTGTCTAGGATTTATCTTTTTAGCCAATATTTCCAAGATAAATATATTTGCATTACATTATGTATTATTATTATAAATACAATGTGAAATCACAGCTGTCAGTTTATTACCTGGTTTTGGCCTTCATTTGCATTGAGTTTTTCTTTTTTTCTTTTATAAAGAATTTTATTAATTTTTAACAAACAAACATATACAAACAAAACACAAAACATAAAAAACATAAAATAATCTTTTTGGACGGCAGTTTGATCCCGAGTTACATCTTTTTGTACAGACATAAATTCAAGTTCGTGCTTACTTTTATATCGCATTCCATTTCTTATTCACTATTTACATTTTCTAAAAAGCTTCTCCCCTCTTTTCACTCTCTTAATTCTGTTATATTTATTTCATCTCAATTTAAATCATTATACTTATATCCTTGTCTGTCCTATTTCAGCTGTCTATTATCTTTTCTCATTAACACAAAATTTCTTCTGTAATGACCGATTGGAGTATAATGCCTTATCATTACTTATCCTTCCTAGTTTTAAAGCTTAACCTAACACATAATTTTATTCAGATTCTGTGTAGTACATTCTAAAAATAGACTCAATATTTTAAAACAAGGAAAAAAAAATTTTTTTAAAAAAATATATAATATAATTAAAACAACAATCCATAGCAATTAAAATTATATCATTAAAATTAGTATTCATTTAAGTCTTAAACATTTTACACAATCCTTTCTAAATAAATATCATGCTTCATATGGAACAATTATAGATTTTGCTTAGTTACTTCCCCCTATTTCACTTATGTTTTAAAATATTATACAATGACAATGTTCCCATTTTTCTTTAATTCAATTCTCTCATATTTGATTTCATTTATTTTATTTAAAAAAGAAATTTCGCTAAGTTACATTAAATATTTTGTCCCATTTTATAATCATATATTATTCCAATTTTGTAACATTATTTCAAAACAAATACAACAACACAATCTTATGTACCTTTGCAGAATCTTTTTCAATTGTATGTTTACCACATTATCTCTAAATAAATTCTGTTTCTTTACATCTTGTTTCAAACCTTTGTAGCTTCTTTCCCTTCTTTCCTCCCTTGCTTCTCCACTCTACCCTTTTACCCCTTGTCTCTTAATCTCCACCCTCTTGTGTATTTTTCTTTTCTGTTGCTTTCTGATGTTGTGACCACTTTTCACCTTGTTTTCCCCTTTTTTGTCTTCCCTTCTTTCCTCCCTTGCTTCTCCACTCTAACCTTTTACCCCCTTGTCTCTTAATCTCCACCCTCTTGTGTATTTTTCTTTCTGTTGCTTTCTGATGTTGTGTCCACTTTTCACCTTATTTTCCCTTTTTTGGTTGTTTTTTAAGTCTTAAATTCTCCATTCTCTTTCTCTCCTTTCCCCTTTCTTCCCCAAATAAAGTTGCTTGTTCATTAGGGATGGTTTCTTCTTCATCCCAATCTTCTTGTTCTTGTAGTTTCTCATATGTAGAAATTGCCATTTCTAAGAAACGAAAAATAGAGCCAAAAGAATCCTCCCTTCTTGTTTCTTCTTGTTCATATTTTATAAATTCCATTTTCAGTCATCCATAAGTAATGCCATTGTAAAAAAAAAAAAAAATTTAAACAGACCCAAATGATTTTAGTCATTCAAATAAGAATTTCCAAAAATCTCAAAGTCACCAAACAATCCAAAAACAACACAGTCTATTTCATTTAACACCTTCTTCTTTTTTTTTCACTTTTTTTCTTTCATTTTAATGCTTCAAAAAACTTCAAATTTCTTTTGACCTTCAATCCATCTGATAGAATAGCCAATTATGATCCAAAATAGAAAAATCCAATAGTAAAAGAGGGCCCAAAACCAAAGAAGAAAAGGATAAAATAAAAAAAAGCAGTAAAATTTAAAAATTATTACAAGTTAAAAATATACAAAAAGGCTGGCGAGTAAGAGATTTCACAAGTATATATGGACTGCATACTGCACTTTATTTATTTATCCAAGGCTCTTATTATGACTCTCTTCTCCAGCAGCTTCAAAGCCAAGCCTCAAGTGTTGAAATATTGATAAGAGTCCAGGAAAAACACCTGTAATAATATTTTTTCTGTGCTCTCCCGTCCATCTTATCACATTAAAATGTCCTTGAGAAGGAGTAGTTATACATTTCTCTCCCAATTCAAATAAAATACTTTCAAGCCTCTAGTTGCAGTGTTGCAAAATTCTCTTAATACTTTTCCCCCCCCCCAGCCAGAAAGAAGAGTAATGTATACAAAACTCAGAGAAAAAGAACGAAAAAGATCAAAGGGGGTTCTCTATCCTAATGAAAATTAAAAAATCAAAAGAAGCATGAAAATATATATAAGAAAAATTCAATCTGGTTACCTACAAAATCACATTAAAGTCCTCAGAAAAAGAAGTAGTAAGGAAAGAATCCAAGCCTCAATTTGACATCACTTTAAAAAAACGCCGCTTAAAGAATTCCAGTCAAAACAAAAATAAAGTCACAGGTTTCTTCTTTGTTCAGGATATCCTTTCAGATCTCAGCCAATTTACATTACAAAAAGAGGTTTCTCACCCAGCCGATACGCATTCGCTCCAGCCACTTTCTTTCGGAGCTGTCCCGGCTTCAGCAGCTTTTGGAGGCTGCCTTTCCACCGCCAGCAAAAGGGCTTCTCCCGGATCAAACCAGAGATTTGGGCGATATCTCTGGGATCCTGGACTGTGCCCTTCACAATCCCCGTCTCTACAGGACGGTTTAGGTCCGTTAGGACCGACCAGGGGCGAAAATATCAGCTGCGATCTCAGAGCCCCGAGATCGCAGCTGTAGCACCGAGACGAAGCTCCGCCTTCTCCCCCATTGAGTTTTTCTCAAGAACCAAAGATATTGTAATGTAGTATCTTAGTATATATCAAATCCAAGCACTGGGGCCCTTTTTAATTGGCAAATAGAAATTTTGTCAATTCATATTAATGTGCGTAGTCTCACAAAAAAATTTCTAAGACTGCAGAGTTAAAAGGGAATTGATTAATCCATTTCAGTATATGAAGTCTTGCAACTTTCTTCCCCTAAAAGCATCTATATAACTAAAGGGAATCATTGGAGGAATCTCAATAGTGAACCTATAACATTTGAACAGTTTTTTTTCCCCTTTAACTTTGAAGGTAGATATCCCAATTTTTTATTAACAACACTTCCTCCTCCTCCTCCTCCTCTACTCCTCCTCCTCCTCCTCTATCATCAAACATCATCATCATCAAATATTTACACTTGTCAACAGACATGTTTTGGTGAGATGATACATCTACAATTCAATACTACCTTACATTTGGATGTTTTCTCCATCACTCTATCACTATGTCTTTGGAAAAATGTATGAAATTACATTTCATTTTTATAAAAAAAAATAAAATAAAATCCAGCATTCTGGAGAAAAAGTGGGAGAAAGTAATATACAGTGGAGAAGCATGAGGAAGGGAGACGAAGCTTAACTGTCAGCAGCTTCTCAAATAAGATCTGATAGTGCCAGGAAAATAAAAATTGTATCTGAACAGGACTACAAAAAGAAAATGCATTTGAAAAAGCTACATTTTGGGGAGGAAGGGGAAAAATTATGTAGAGCGAGCAATTAAACATGATGACTTCAATTGACATTCTGATTTCATAGTTCTATTTCACATTCACAAACCTATATATCCGTGATGGTGAACCTATGGCATGCATGCCACAGGTGGCACGCAGAGCCATTTGTGCCAGCATGCAAGCTTCAGGCAAACTTACCTCACTGTGCATGCCCATGCCTCACAGCTGATTTTTGGCTGGTTTGAGGCCTTTTTCAGCCTCCCAGAGGCTTCAGGAAGGCTTCTGCAGGCTTTTCAACTTGGCCCATTTCATCACATCCTGTTTTTCTGGAGATACCGGAAGTGACAAAACAGGCCTAATCTTTGGCCTGAAAAGACTGCAGAAGCGTTCCTGAAACCTCTGGGAGGCCAAAACCGGCCGAAAATCAGCTGTGAGGGGCAGTGCAGGTGAGGGGGCTGCAGGATGGGTGGGGGATTGCGAACGCATGCATAAGGGGCATGGGGGGGGGCACGCATTGCCTTCTGAGTATGCAATTGAGCATACAGTTTTTGGCACAGGATCCCAAAAAGGTTAGTGACCACTGAGATAGAAAGATAGATAGAAAGATAGAGATAGAGATAGAGATAGAGATAGAGATAGAGATAGAGAGAGAGAGAGAGAGAGAGAGAGAGAGATAATAGATAGATCTCTGTACAAAATCTTATTAATGGAAATGCACCTTTAGTACTGAAGCCTTTTCAGTGGCTACCCAATGTGATACCTATCAGTGGTATTACAATCTTAGCCCCCTTTCTTGCTATTTCCCAGGTTCCCTGTTCTTCTTGATGTGAGTTTTTTTCAAAAGTTCCAGAACGCGTAGAAGCTGGGAAACAGTTTCAGTATCAAACACTTTGCCTTTGTTTGCATATGTCAAAAGGAAAAGAAATGTAATGAGGACCCAGATTGTTGGGGGCAATATGCTGACTCTGTAAAATCGCTTAGAGAGGGATGTAAAGCACTATAAAGTGGTATATAAGTCTAAGTGCTGTTGCTAGTGCTATTGTTAATGCAGGGTTTCCAACTTTGGCAATTTTAAGGCACGTGGAATTCTCCACCCATTCAGGAAACTAGTATAAATCTTCAGCCAATGACAAATGTATTTCTCAAAAATATAGTGCTTGCTCACTTACAGAATGCACCGGTTTCTGTCTGAATGAAGAATGTTTTGCTATCTTAGAAGGGAACCTCTTTTTCCCCTTTCATTTTCTTTTGAAGTAGGAGAATTGTCTTGAATTAACACAAAAAGTAAAACATGAAACTAACAAATAAGACAAGACAATCTTGTCTAATCTTCTCTTTTGAAGCATGAAGGGATCATCTTAAATTCAGAGTTACCTTGCTAAATATCCCTTATCCAAATTATTTGTAAATCGGTTGGACAGCTTGGAAGCAAAAATGAAGCTTTCTGATATGCCATTCAGCATTTCCTTTCAGAATAATAACTGTACCATGACAAGAAAAATGACTTAAGGCACATCTGGAATGAATATTCTCATCTTCTACTTGTCTATAAGCATCTAAAACAAAAAGGTCGGCCATGGGCCTCTCTAATGATAGAAGAGAGCTTCTTCCAAAATGACCTTAACAATATATTCATAGGGGACACAACAGAAGCTATGTTGATTGCAAAATTTACTATAATTTAAATTCAAGTGCCTTCAATTCTGGTTTTGTATGCATTTGGGATAGGCTGATTCTACTGATGGTATTAAAATTACCGTATATACTCGCATATAAGCCGATCTCGCATATAAGCTGACCCTTAAAAAACTGCCCCAAAATGAGGCATTTTGCAAAAACGCGCATACAGAGGGAAAAATACAGAGGGAAAAATCGGCAGGGCAAAAGTTGCAGCTCATCGTTCATCCAGGGAGAAAGGCTGCAAAGGTCCAGGCGAGGGCTGCAAAGGTCCAGGCGAGGGCTGCAAAGGGCCAGGCGAGGGCTGCAAAGGGCCAGGCGAAGGCTGCAGCAGAGACTTAGCATGGCGACTTGCTCCAGCAAATCAGATTTATGCGCGTATCAGCCGACCCCCAAATTTTGGGGGAAAAAAAAGCGTTCTAAAGTCGGCTTATATGCGAGTATATACGGTATTGTCACAGGATGTAAGCTGTTCCAAGTAAATCTGACTTTTTGCAACTTACTGAACGTGATTTTGTTAATTTTGACAGTCTTTTTAGTTATTAATTATGGCATGTTAGTTGTTTTGGGATTATTATTATTTTCAGTTGCTAGTTTAATTAGTTGGTGAAGCCCAGTTCATTGGCTTAATTATTAATATTTTCTATAAAGTCTCATTTTCATATTTTTCTTCAGCTGCTGACAAGAAAAAAAAACAACAGAAAAGCAAATTCTCAACCAGAAAAGCATCTGCTTCAATAGAATTCCTGCACAGGCCCAAAAATTACCTGTAAAAATGCTCATTTCCTCAATTTAAAACACTAGTTTAGAATAAAACAATGGGAAGCCACTCACTAATCGTGATTGAACAAAAAATAAAAGCACATATATACAGAACCACATAAAGAATTAAGCAAATTCAGCCTATGTGTAGAGCTATACTTTTAATATATCAACCTGGAAGCTAATATATATTCTGAACACTGTCAAAAAACCTAATCAATATTTCTTTCTTGCATCTAGGACTTATGGATACTATTTCATTTTGAGATTTAAGGCAGGAGTTATAACTCATGTTAGAAAAAAAACTGAAAACATTAAGAAATAGCATTTTCTCCTGGAAAAATTGAACCTTAAAAGTCCAATATTTTTTAAAATAGTCTTATTTTGTCCTCCTCCACTTCCTTTTTAAAAAAATGCTACCTATTCAGTGAGTTATATTTTGGATCTTTGCTGAATATAAATAAAACTATTAAAAAGAACTGTTGGGGCAGCATCTAAACCAGAGATCGCAGCCTGTGGGCTGGATGCATCATTCACAGGCCACATCCACCCCAGCTCTGTAAAGGGAAAAAGTCACAAAACATCAGGTGACAGCAATGTGATGCCACAGGTTGGACACCTGTCATCTAAACAGTCTTCTGATGAGGAGACAGTGAAGCCTCTCAAAATCAGAACTTGCAGAAAACCGAAGAACCTCAGCTGTCTGTTGTGAGGGAGCCAGAGATCAATGCATCTAGAGAATAAGCAGCTGGAGGAGAACAGCTGTTCTGATCTAAGCATCCCCTGGATTAAGGAATGATAGCTAGTAAAGCTCAGAGAATTAAGGCACAATGAATGGTTAATGGGCACAGGTCTGCTTTGGAGGAGCAATGAAGCAGAATAGGGGAAGAGGGTATAATCCAACCCTGAAAATATATTATAAGTGAATTTACTGCTTTTGTCCATATTGTTTGCACCTGTTCTCTCAGTCTTTCATCATGTGAACTGGTACCAATTCCTTAGATCATCCTATCATTGCTCCCTGGAAGAACTGTGTGGATCTCAGTTACAAAGAATTATGTATTTGTATAATATATACAAATTTCATTTCATTAGTCTTTTATATCTATTGCTACATGCATCATGGAAGCATTTTCAGACAATGCAGGCTCCTTCAGCTAGTAAACAAAGATGAGCACTGACCCCTTGAGTCAGACATGAGTGGACAAGGGAAATCTTTACCTTTACTTTTTATCTAGAGACAAAAATTTACTGTCAAAAGTGTGTCATATTTTCATGAAGAAAGAAAGGAATACTACTGGCCAAATCTACAATAAGCTTTCACTTCCAATATGACAATCGCATGCCATTCACACAATCTTTCACTGCCTAGTAGTAGCCAGTCCTACCACCTTGCTGGATCATCGTGCATCTTCTCCCATCCCATATAATCACTCCTGGCCCAACTGCACCTCATGGGTCATTTGCATAATATCCACCCCTGCTCAGGTACACTCAGGCTGCACACTTGCCTTATTTCCCTGCCAGCCTGTTTACAAGCTGCCCTGGTCTCAATTAAGGATCTGTGATCCTCAGTTAACAACAACAGCGGGGAGTATCGGGTTGCCATTGCTAAGTGATGCAGTCATGTGACATTGTGTTGTACAGCCTTATCATGAAGTAATAGAAATTGTCATTAAACAAGGACTACATGTATGTTGCATTATGTTTAATTCTGTAGAAAGCTTGCATATTAATTTGCATACAAGCATGATAGAAGCTCTGTAGAATATACAAAGGTCTGTAGAGATTAGAGCTGCATTCTAGGCTGCCCAGCTGATCTTGATCAACTCAGGGATATAATTGTAAACAAAATGGTTGGTTGAATCCCCTTAATTCAGCATGTCTAAAGAGACCGGGAGGCTCTTGTTGATGGTTAACGAAGTCTTCCTGGTACAGTTGGGGATTATTAATGTAAGATTCACTTCCCAAACTTAAACTAGTTGTAACATCTTGGGATTACTGAAAATGGTAGGGAGGAGGAATATGACAGGCATAAAGCCAAGGTGCATGATTTCTAGAGCAAGACAAAGCCAGATTTGGGGATACAATGCATAGAAAGCAATGGAGAAAGCCTGCAGACTTTCCATGACATCAATTGGAAGAAAGATACCCAGTAAGTTTCCCCTTGACTAAGATGAGAAAAGATGAGATGTCAAAGTTACAAATAAATCACTTCATTAAATCCTAATTAATTACAGGTTACTTTTTTTCAGAATTTCATATCAAAAGAACAGCTTCAACAAGTCTTACATTAGCACGCATTGCTTTATCAGGCAAGATTCATTTACGAGCTTGTGTTGAAAAAAAATTCCTGTCTTAAGATGTAGTAGATCCTAATTAATCAATTCAAATATAGTAGCATTCCTTCATCTCTCAATTTACTATAGAGCAAAGATATTTTTGCATGCAACAAAGACCTTTATGTTCCACCCAAAATTAGTTTAAAAGCATTAACATAAAATGGAGGCATATAATGCTTTAGTTCTGCATGCAGCAGACTCGTCTGTGGCTGTCCAACACTATGGTAGCACTCAACCTAAATTTGGTTAGAATTTCTGATTTTAGGGCCAGCATTTTTAGATGCCACCCATGGATGGGAAAAGGAGCCAGAAAACCTTTTGGTTGCAATTCTTCCCATTTCCATGCACATATGTCATCAAGTCAATTTCACCTCTTAATGATCACATAGGTAGACCTTCTTCAGGTTCATCTATCCCACAGCCCTTTGAGTTTTTCTATCTCAAACCTCGTCAAGCGTTTAATAACTTCAGAAGTATGTCTTAGGGTTATCACATGAGGTATCAGTTGTTGTTATTGTTGTTAGTTGCAAAGTTGTGTCTGACCCATTGCAACCCCATGGACAATGTTCCTCTAGACTTTCCTGGTTCTTTACCATCTTCTGGAGTCCATTTAAGCTCACACTGACTGCTTCAATGACTTCATCCAGCCACCTCATTCTCTGTCATCCCGTTCTTCTTTTGCCCTCAATCTTTCTCAGCATTAGGCACTTCTCCAGTGAGTCTTTCCTTCTCATTAAGAATTTGAGTTTCAACTTCAGGATCTGTATCAATACTGCTTTATAAATCCTTAGTAAGACTACACTTGGAATTCTGCATCTTGTAATGTGGTCATCACATTACAAGAAAAATGTTGGGACTTGGGGATTTTTCAAAGAAGAGCAATTAAGATGATTAAAGACATGAAGACAAAAACATCTGAAGAATGGTCGCAGTTATTGGATATGGCTAGTCTGGAGAAAAGAAGGACTAGGGGCGACATGCTAGCAGCATTCCAGTAGTTGAGAGACTGCCACAAAGAGGAGGGGGTCAACTTATTTTCCAAAGCACCAGAAGGCAGGACAAGTACAGAAGTTGGAGATTTTTAAGAAGAGACTGGACAGTCACTTACCTGAAATGGTATAGGGCAGTGGTGGGTAACCTTTTTGGGCTCCCGTGCCAATAATTGTGTGTACACTTCTCCTATGCCTCCTATGCCTCCTGCGCATGCAACCTGCATGACCTGAGCTGTGTGCTTCTGCTCATGCACAAGTGTCTCCTGTGCACCACCATGCCACTGAGAATGCACACCAGATACCCAACAATCAGATGGCGGGCGGGTGGCGCACATGCATGCTCAGTAGACCTTTTCTGGGAAAAGGCTCATGTGCCACTTCTGGCACACGTGCCATAGGTTTACCACCACGGGTATAGGGTCTCCTGCTTGAGCAGGGGGCTGGACTAGAAAACCTCCAAGGTCCCTTCCAGCTCTATGCTGATTAAAGATTAATGTGAAAGCCTCTGTTCTCAACTCTGCCTTTTAGACCCTGTCCCCAAAATCAAGAGTAAGGGTCCTTTCAGATAATTTCGCAGTGTGACAGGAATGTCTACTATAGCATGGCCAACAATCAAAACCACTGAGGGGCAGATCCCAACCCCTCAAAGACTGCTTACTTTTACCATAATATATGTGACATTCTGCTGCAGTTTGTGCAATATAACTTGTAGTGAAGCAACATTTTGGTAATGGCTTATTATGCCCTAAACCAAACATTTTATAATTATGATAGAGGAGATTTCCTGTTACCGCTTCAGTGTTTATTTGTACTTACCCGTAACTGGGGCATCTATATCCAGCAAATTTTTTTCCTGGCGCAGAATCGAAGCACCCTCTGTTATTATTCTCAAAGCAACACTTTCTTCCAGCCTTCCTTCCTTCATAAGGTGTGCCTTTAGGATATCCACTCGGGGTTTTCCATCATTGTCAAACACTTCCTTTGCTGTGAGCCGATGGCTTGGAGGAAATGGGACAGCTGCAAGAACAAAGATAATGGATTCAATGCACCAAGAAAACCCCTTAGTCTCAATAAAAAGCAATGTTTTATCTCCATTACTGATCGGTGCTTTGGCTTCCAAAAAGGCTTTGTGCTTACTAGATTGCAATGCAGCAAACATTTCCTGATGCTGTTAGCAAGCTTCTTAGAGCTATGTTGCTATTCCTAGCAATTATTTATAGCTAGCTAATTTCCCCACCCTAAAAAAAAAAAAAGTCAAGNAGCAATTATTTATAGCTAGCTAATTTCCCCACCCTAAAAAAAAAAAAAGTCAAGCATTATGGATCTTCATTGTTTGGATTTTTTAAATGATGAATGTTTCATCTGAACAATCATTTATAAAAGAGGAAGAGGAAGAAGAGAATACAATATTCATAACCAAGAAAATGCCTGTAAAGAAAGCTATTTTGAATTCTTATTTACAGGCAGTCCTCACTTTTCAACTACTTGTTCAGAAATTGTTTGAAATTGCAACAGTGCTGAACGAACATGCTCGCCTGATCTTTGAAGTTATAAGGATGTCAATCCCCCACAGTCACATGATCAAAATGCAGATTCTGAGCAGCCTGTCCCCATTTACCAACGCAGGATGTACTTCAACTTCCCTCACATGGCTATCTTCACCCCCACCATCCCATTTCTGCCATTTTAGCTACTTTGCACTTAGCTGTTCCAGCTGTGCCCACTGCTCTGCTCTTCCGCACCCCTGTTGCCTCCAACTGACCTTTGCCATCTTCTTCTTCCCACAGCTGATGAGGCAAGCCTGGCCTGACCTTTCATGATGCAGTTGCTGGCCAATGAGGCCTTGGCCACACGCAACTTGGGAAGGCCTCATGCAGCCAGAAGCTCCCTCAGGAAGGGGCAAGCCAAGCTTGCCTGATCAATAGAAGGAGGAAGAAAACAGAGAAGGTCAATAGGAGGCAGCAATGGTGCTGTCAACCCTGAAGCTGACCTGACTGAGGCTATTGTGAGGCTACAGTATTGCCACACTGGAACTGAGGGAGAGGGAGGGGAGAATAGTGACAGAGCATGCTTGTAGTCAAAACAAAATACTTTCTCCTGGGAACCAAGGACATTCTCACAGGTGGCTGGGCAGAGAAGGAGCGATGTCGCCTGACAACTGGATGGGACCTTGATTGGACTATGTGACTGTTTGGGAAGGAGAAACTTTTACTTTTAATTTGGTGAAAACTACAGGATTATTCAGAGTCAGTTTTCACCAGCTTATACCAATATGGTATGTCCAAGAAGCCAATTCTTTGAAGAACCTACTTGCCTCAGTGCTCTGTTTATTATGGATGCATTATTTGGAACCCTGACAGGTGCAAGATAGAGGACAGGGCAGTGGAGTGGAATGCAGGATAGCAGAAAGGGCAGAGATAGGAATAGACACGTGGAGATGGGTAGCTGGAATTGAAGTGCATCAAGGTAGCAGAAGTGTGAGCTTTGGATTAATAACGGTATGGTCCTTGCCTAATGACAGCAACCAAGATTACCAAAACTGCTGTCACTAACGGATACAGTCATGTGGTGTTTCACAAAACAGTCTCACTGAAAAGCGATGGAAATTCCAGTCCGAAGAAGAGTTTTCAAAGAAAAACTACCAGTGCTGTTTTTCCATGCAGGTCTTATAACAGGATGCTTCCTCCTGCAGGTGTTTTTGGATACACCCTATCAATCATACAGAGCTATTTTCAAAATGGCACTGATGCATTACAAGTAGCTAAAAATAAACAAACAAACAAACAGAAAAGAACAGAAACCAAAACCCGAAAAAAAAACCAAAACCAAAGCACTCTACAACTTTTGGGAAAGCAGAAATTTGCATTCTGGATCAAGTGAAACAAAATATTCTATGAAAGAAAGCTGCAGCCTTTTGGATTTTTGGCCGTTAATCCTACATCACACCAAATGGAAAACATAATAAAAGTCCTCCCCCAAAATGCTTCATCAGCTGATTAGACCTGCAAACTGGGTGATTGAAACAGCAATCAACATTAAAGCATTTACCTTTCAGCGTCATTTTTAAGGAAAACTAAAAGGCGAATAGACTTGTGGAGCTGAAGGAGATCTGAGACCCCACCCATGTCAATATTTCCTTAAAGAAGCTGCAGCTTTTGATAATAACCACCAATTATCACAAAAAGAAATTTGAGGTTAAATAGACAACAGCAGTATACTCATATCGACTCCAAAAAAGGTCTTGTTGCCCTCAGTTGAAAAATGCATGTTGGATTCAATCTGAAGCTGTCAAATATATTTTAAAAATAATCTTGAGTGATATTTTGACAATTGGTTGCAGGGTGCATTAAGCACTATTACATCTATTCTTTGGGCTATAAAATAAAAAGGACAGTAGCAAAGAGCTTGATCTGAATTTTGGTGTTTTTTATAATTTACATTTATACTATTCACACATTTGTAATATTTTGAGTTTTGTTTCACTAAAACTTAAAATGTCACATTCTGAACTCAAAAATAAAAAGGACTTTTTAAATCTGGTACACATTCCTACTACGGATATATAAACATGCCATCTAATATTTCAGATGATGTTTAAAAAGATTTAAGATACTGTCATGTAGTAGAGATAAGCTTTGCAAAACTCATTTAATATATTTTTTACTTTCTTGCCCCCAGATTAAAGAGAGAGGATCTGGTCAGTTTCAAGCATCAACATGAAGGTTATCCCAGCTTAACCCTTTTTCCCAAACTGTTAAATTGGAGTGACATTAGAAACTATCTTGCCAGCTGCAGGGTAATTAATTATATTGATTCAAACAGCTGCTGCTGCTGTGGATACTTCAGATTATAGAAAAATGAATGAAAATGTCTGAGAAGGACTGAGAATTAGTACATCAACAGTTTACACAAACCTATATAATTTATTCATTTCACAATATTCTGCAATGTATCAGTTAATCAAGGAGTACTGGAATGTGTAAATATTTAAATATATCTTCCCAAACTCGGTCCCGTTGAAGGCTGAACATTCATTACCTAAACTATAGGTGGAATGAGAATTGCACCCCAAGAAAACCTGGTTCCAAAGGAAAAGATTGTCTGAAGAAGGTATTTCATATGCTGTTTTCTTCCTCATTCACAACAATGAGGAATTTAAACTACAAATTCCAGAAACTTTAAAACATTCTCTCCAGACAATGCTGATCTGATCATTCTCTGGGATATCTAGTGATTTTTCATAAGTTATCCACCAAGCCATAATGGCTCATATGATATTATTCTTGAATATGTACCTGCCCCCAAACAGTTCTGTTTCTGACATATTACGTCTTCAATAATATGATCTGCTTCTTGGAAGAAGACTTAACCTCCAAAAATTGCTAGACCATTCCCAGAATGACCAGATCAGAAAGGTCTAGAGAAGAAATGGAACATATCAAGAGTGTTCTGGAAGACTATATGTCATTGAATAGTATGATCTTTATACTATATACCTAATGTATGGTTCTGATTAAGTTTTATCCTTCCCATAAATGACATGTTCTTAAAATATTATATGAAACAGCTATTAAAATCACTAGATGGGCTAATGAAGAAGTTGTGCAAAAAAGATATTTCATAAATTTATTCATAAAAATATATGCACATTAAAATATGATATCCAAGTAAAAGGGAAAAAGTTTAATTGTCAGTCTGATGCCTTCAACAGGCTGAGCAGTTACCCTCACTCATTCTTTCTCATTCAAGGGGATCTTGTAATTAAACTACTTTCAGTCTTTCTAAAGTTGTCTCAGGTTATATACTGATCTATGGCTGTGATAAAGATTGACTTGACTTGATTCTCTAATAGGGTAGGGTAGGCTTCTCCAACATGGTGTGTCTCCCTTTAAATGCCAAAATCTCTAACCAGCTGCCAAATGATAGGAATATGTGTAACAAAAAAAAAAAAAAAAAAACATCACCAATATCCTGTCACATTGCAAAAATAAANAAAAAAAAAAAAAAAAAAAAACAACCATCACCAATATCCTGTCACATTGCAAAAATAAACTCAAAAACCTCAAAGGAATTCTCCAGCATCCTAAAAGTGAAGTTGAAAAAAGTAGAGGAATGAAAGTGTCCGAAACTGTAAGTCAATCATACACACACACACACACACACACACACACACACACACACACAAAAAAAAACTGTTTACAAAAGAGTCCATATCATTTGTAAAATTATGCAATAGGTCAGCCATTCTCCTAAGATATTAATATAGTAACATCTTATACTTCAGAATATCTTCCTGTATCCAGACCATTAGTTTGCTTTACTCTGAGAGCCAGAGATTATTTCTAATCCAAAACCTACACAGACAATGTCAATGGAAATACTAGTTTTTCACAATTCCCACTTATGATCTTGAAGATTATTATGTGTTTATTCTAAGCAATATTTAGGAGTGAAAGAAGATTGCAATTGTGGTAGAGAATGGAACTGGATTTTAAACAAGTTAGGAAACTAGAAAGCAAAGAAAGTAATTTCCAGGCAAAAGGTCACTCTTGTAAATCTTGGCTTGCTTCATAATTTTCTGCTAAAATTTTTCTAAAAACTATTGACAAAGAAGTACAATTGCTCAATACAATAGAAATGGTTCATCTTTTGGTTTAGTGCTGATGGTGCCAGCAATATCAATGTTCTCAGCATAGCTTTGGGAATAAAGTTCTTAATTAACCAGCCACTGCAGTGCCAGCAGAGGGGAATACGGCACCAATCTTGGCTCGTGTGCTATTGTATTCTCCAACTTCCTGACATTTTAACAATTATAGTCTAGCTTCTATTAAGCTCCCACTACAAAGAAGGGCAATCCTTTTCTTTTCATGAATATATACAAATGATTCAGAAGTATATAGTCAAATCCAATTATTCAACTACATGGTGCAGTCCTAAATAGTGCATTTCATTATTGTCTACTCTGGCCATTTAAAATATGCCAGCAGGGTTAAGAGCGCTATCATTCCAAAACATCTAGCGGGCACAAATTAAGGAAAGCAGGATTAGTCAAACTATATTGACACAAGACAAAGAAAGCTTTAGTCTCTTTCATTCTCATTTTCATCATGTTCTTTCCTTCATGAATCCGGCCTGCTCCAATTCTATATTTTGCAATAATTAAGAAATTAGTATGAGTTGCAAGTATATGCACCCCCATTCTCTTCCCAAACATAATAGAGAAAATAAGCCCATAATCTATTTAGTACCAGTTTAGGGGATTTGATACAGCCTGGACACAAATTAAAAATCATTCTAGGAAACCAAGCACAAATAAGTCACCTAACTGGAGCTGAACTAAAAAACATCAGTATCAAAGTCTGAAATCCATATTGCTCATGAAAACTGTGTCCTTTTAAATTGTTTGCACTTTCTTGATTTGATTTACAAAATAGGAAAACTGCAAGTACTTTTCCTATTATTTTACCTATATTCTTTTTTTTTAAGTCAACTGTAAATTGTTTTGTTTTTGTTTAAGTAAAGTAATAATTATATTTAATTCTCATTGAATCATAGAACTGGAAGAACAACTGATTGACTGGTTCTTCAAATGGAATGACCATCAATTACTTCAAGCTGAAGAATTTTCAAAAGCAATCTGGATTTACGCACTATGTTTGAGTCCTTAAAAAAACTAAAAAATGTTTCATAAACTGAATATACAATAGAAATAACTAAATATTCAGGCTTTGGCAATTTAATACACATTTTGCAGCTGCAATTAATAATAATTTAATAATTAATAATAATTAATAATAATTTAATAATAATTTGCTTTATAACAAATAAAGTAAAAAAGAAAGTGTTAGGAATATAAGTCACCTAACAGGTATTTGGGTTAGAAATATATAAACCAGGATAAACATTTTAGTACTATGTCGTAAGAGATTGAAACTGCAATTGGGTGTGTTTTTTCAAACCACCATAAGATGGGAGCCAGAAAACCCTGGGTTGTCTAGTCTGAGTCTAGAGAGAGTGTGTTTCCTTCTGTTGAAAGTACTTGTGCCAATTGCGTTTCCATTTTTCCTCATTGACCTGATATTATGGATTTAATGTAAGTCTGATACTGAATGTGTTTTTGACACACTGAAGATTCTGATATTTGGATTATCCCTGATATGAAAAACTGCATGCATCTTACTGTGAATGATCTTTGGACTTGTGATTTGGACTTGCTTAGACTTTCTGAGAAATAAAAAACTACATTTACTGACAGTGTTATCTGTGTGCTTGTGGTTGGTATTATTCAACACTTACTCTCAAAATACGTCTCCTGTATGCGCTCATTCTCCTAAAACAGGAGAATTACTCAACACTGGTTTTGCCCAAACCATACCATGCTTAGATAACTGAGAGTTAGTGTGATGCACAGTATCGTATACAGACAGCTGATTTACTTTTTAATTGTTGGTTACTATCCTGTTAAGAATGCACAAGTCACTCAACAAACTCTGTCAACTCATAATCAGTTGGATGGAAACAACTTATCGTTTCAGTCCTATGAAGTGCAGTTTGTTGAATGTTAGTTTCAAGAACCACCAGATGTAAATGCTTTGAATCCAGAAAATGAGGATGATGCCCAAGAAATATTGTTGACTGTAAACAAACATTATGAACGAGCTCTTTTGTATAATTTGGACAAAAACAACCTGAGGACCATCAGCTAGTCCTATTGGTGGAGAAGAGTCCTGCTGCAAGGTGTGGAGGAGAATATGAAAAGGATTATGTTCGTGCAGTGTAGGGACAACATACATCTTACACGTATAACATATTTAGAGCACGTTCTGAAAGGTGGAGATATGTTATAGCTCATATTAAACTTCATGAAAAGAAACTTTCAAGAGCTACAATGAAAAAGAACTGATATTTTCAGAAGCTGCATCAAGTTTAATATCATTTTTCCTAATGGATGAAAGTTATGATGATTATGTATTCTTACTGGAATCCGCCAGAAGATAAACCTGACATTGACTGACAATGACCGGAAACGTTGTTAGAAAGAAGAGCAAAGAAAGATGGCTGGATAGAGACCAACTGTCAGGCGGAGCTCCATTTCAAAATCAGGAAAGAAATACTAGACTCATTTAGTTAGAGAAAAGAATACTTTTACTGAAAGTGAAGTGGAGCAACCAAAAATTCTGAATCTGAAAAATAGGCACGCAATTCACATATAGTAAGTGGGACATGTTCCCCCCACCAAAATAGTCAAAATGACACTTCCAATTAGAGATTGGATATGATCATGGTGAGCATCTTCAGGTGTGAATATGAGCCTCTGTCGTTAACGCTTGGCATATTTTGATAACGGTTGCAGTTGCGCAAGAAGAAGAAAGCTAAGGCGGAAATAAGAATACAACTCTAGCTTATGCTCGCCCCCTCCATTTATACAACAGATGAATGTAACACTCCAGCTCACTTCCCCAACTTTCCTACCTCCCTCCCTCCCCCCCCCCGTACTGTATGGCATCGCAAAACGATGCAAGCAATAAGCAGAAGATCTTTGAAAGGCTGACACCAATGAGGAAGGAACACCACAAGAAGAGAATTTGTCTTGAATATGCCTTACTGTAGGAAATGTTTCTCTGTGGGCTAGGGACAATATAGGTAGATTCTGTAAGAAAGGGAAAAAACAATAGAATACTGTCCAAACACATCCCAGATCTAGAAGAATGTATAGTTTACTACTGTCACTAAGCAATTCAACTGTAACAATGATGTGGGTTGTTGAGTAGTGGAGCATTCCTCAATGCACTTACATAAGATAGAAACAGGTATCATCTACT